>JAPKLW010001416.1:123409-203903 GCA_026898455.1 Plectranthus barbatus | reverse complement strand
TTTTTTTTTTTCCATTTTGCTATTATTACAGACGAATAAATGAAAATTCATACAAAATAGACCATAGACTTATCATGGTGGCCGAGTAAAAATAGACAAAGTAATATAAGCACTTTGTCTCCATTAATTCATGGGCAAAATAGTTTAACTACTTTGTCTTCGATAATTGCATAAATTCAAATTTTCTCAAGACATCTTAAGTTTAAATTAATTAACTACTATTAATAAATTAATTAATGCATATATATATTTTTTATTGTACACCCCAATCTTTAGAAAAACATTTCTATTTTTATAAAATAATTGAATACTACTCCCTCCGTCCCAGGACAATCGCAACGTTTTCCTTTTCGGTCCGTCTCAGGACAATCGCAACGTTTTCCTTTTTGGTCCGTCCCAGAACACTTGCAACATTTCCTTTTTTGAAAAGTTTTTATTAATTAATATATCCACTAAACCTACTCTATTCCTACCCCACTATCTCTCATATACCACTATCTCTCCTAATCATTAACCTACTAATCTAATCCCACTAACTTTTCTAATAACTTTTTCTTAACCTCCGTGCCGGATCAAACGTCTCAAGAGACCCGGGACGGAGGGAGTATTATTTAACATCTGAAGTTGAAAACATCACAATCTACCAATGCCTGAATTTTGAACTATTGATTGACTAAATTTGCCTTCCTTCTTGATTGAGTTGGTGGTCTCTGCAACCCCACATTATGGTGGAATGCTAAACATATTATCATACATTTATAATTCAGAAAAGAAAAAAAAAACTAAACAATTAAGATCTGTATTAAACTTGGCAGCGAAAAGCAGTCATATTGGAAAAAATCCATTAAAAAATCACGAAACAGAGTCAGGCATGAACCATTTCATACATTGAGATGCTGGGTACACAACCTTGAAATCCACAAAGCTTTTGCAGACTCAATCAAATTACAAGGAACAAACTAACATGTCAGAAATAGCATACCAAGAAATTGCCAAAGCCAATCGAGACAACTAGCTTTTGCAGAACTCAACTAGCTTTTGCAGAACTCATTTCTTGCCGCTTTTCTTCAAACCAGACCCTCCAAATGCTCCTTTCTGCTGGGCCTTTGCCTTGAGTTCCTTGAGAGCCTGACCACAACATAAACAATATCATAGTTATAGGTGAGACCAACGACTGGTTATCGGACAGAGGAGGGATTCTGCGTACCTTCTCTTCATCTTTCTTCTTCTGAATATTAGCAAGGTCAGTCTGCAAAATTTCAATACAAAGATAAGAAAACTAATCAGGAAACAGAGATGGATGAGCATATACTGATTTTTATATATTTTTCTTTTAATGGAAGGTTGAAAAATGCTCTTGAGTTTTTGGATGTCATCAACAGAAAGACATTGGGGCAGAATCAATGTTACAAATCAGGGGTTATAGGTACATCTAGAACCTTGCACTATTTTGTGTGATAACATTGACCAAGAACTATTTATGAATTTAAGTGGAAATTACAAAACAAAATAATGACATTTTAGATGCTAGCCTTTCCAAATATGTGATTATCTGTTTTAAAAAAAATATGAGAGTACTCAAGCAATGATAACTCCATCTTTTAAAATAATACAGTAATAACATTTAAATTTAGACTATCTATAAAGGAGTACTTAAAATTTTTTTTAAAAAATCAGCATTTATACCTCATAAATTTGATCCAGAAAAAAATATAAAAATAAAAAAGGAATGAGAAAGAAGAAAACTAAAATCAGGGATGGCTAGTGAGTCAGCAAAATGAGGAGGGGCACATTAGCTTCACTTTCACAAGTTTAGGGCTCTGAATGGGATAAAAACTAGTTTCAGCCTTTCAGGGCCATGGTTGACAGTGTGATATAGATTTTGAGGACAAATCTACATATAACCAAAATATTATATTTTCATCAAACAACAAAACAAATTCACCACTGAATAAATATCTCATAACCCATTACATCTATTTGATGAAGTAAGAGAATCTCTCTTACACATAACATCTCTCTTACACATAACACATCATCTAAGGGTTTTAAACAAAAATGCTACAGAAATTTATTTTACAATAACTTGGCAGCAGCTAGCATGTACTGAGAAATTCATTTGTCATCTCATACAAAGAATATTTGTAACTTCTGACTTTAATCTATCAAAGCTTCACTTTAGTTTAATTACAGAAACAAATCAGCAGTAGAAAACAAGGAAACATATGCAACGCAGGATTAGGATTGCAAAAACCAACAAATTGGGAGGGACAAATGACTACTTATAAAAAAGCAATATGAGAATAGGAATGTAGTGGGTGAGGGTTTGGGAGCCTGGGCCCCTCGAAGCTCCCATGTAATTCTGCCCTGGCAAGGCCATCATTTTTCATTAGTCTAGGTAATGCCAGTACAGACATAAACCGATAAACCGCAATTTTTCGCCAGGACATTCAAGTACTTATACACGAATGAAAACTAGAGCGATAAAATTTGTCCAATATATTCTAATTATCATCTAAATCTCCAGATGAGATGAGGTCTTTGGAGCAAAAGAGAGCCGAAGTGGACAGGACTCTCAAGTTTCAACAACATGCAACAGATATAATTTCATTTAATCAACAATCATAAAACTGGCAATATCCAGGAGAATATTACACTATTGGCACACCGCTGAAATCACAACATAATTCTTTTCACAATATGCAGCAGATACGCCCCCTTGAGTCCAGATAAAAAAGGAAAACAGATACTAACCCAAAACACACGCCAAGCAAAATACAAGTATACATATAAACGTATCAGAGTTAATGAATTTGCAAAAAATCCCCAATTCTAAAATACAGCTGCCGAAAATCAATACCTCGTCGTACTCTTTCTTATCAACCTTAGGCTGCTTTAACGGCTTGGCTTTTCCTCCTGATTTAGAACCACAAAAACAGACGACAACAAGCATTTCAGCCAAAAAAGTATCTTCTTTGAGGACAAAACTGAAAAAAAAATAATCATTTTTACTTATATATGAATCAGATCGCGCAATTCGATGAGCAATTACCTGCCTTAGACGACATGTTGGAATTTGTGGTTAGGGTTGCGGTGTGATCCCAAAATTGAGCTGCGAATAAACGGAATGAAGAAGATGCCCTAACCCAAATCAGAATTTATTTTCTGCTACTTTATTGGCCTTTTGTTGACCATCATATTAAAATATATATATTCTCCATAGTGATGGCCAAACCGAACGGGAACCGGCTGAACCGGCCCGGAACCGGCCCGCCGGTTCCACGGTTCGGAACCGGAACCGTGAAAACGGTTCCGAACCGGAATCGTAACCGGCTACAGACGGGCCGGTTCAGGTTCAAGTTTTGCCCGAACCGGAACCGGCGGTTCCGGTTCCGAACCGTTGAAAATATTTTTAAAAATTCGAAAATCGACGAATCAGAGAGCGCCACGTGTCACTGAAAAAATTAAAAAAAAAAATTGAACCGCCGGTTCTGGTTCGGAACCGGAACCTTAACCTCCTCTAGCCGGGCCGGTTCCGGTTCCATTTATCCGGGAATCGGAACCGGCGGTTCCGAACCGGAACCGGCCCGGGGCCATCACTAATACTCCACCCACATTTCATTTATTGTTTATCCCAAAATATTAGTCCACTTTTCTAAATGTCAAATTTTTTACACTTATTTATCATTATCGTATCTGATCAAATGTAGACAATTTAATCAGAACAGGGGAATATATAATAACCTCACTCCATCCCATTTAATTATTGATTGTAACTAATACTTATTGAGTATGAAAACTAAAAAAGTAAAAGTTAACATTTTTAAAAATTAGAGTAATGAAATTAGACAAACAAAAAAGGAAAGTGAGATAACTAAATTGGGACGAAGGGAGTATATAAGAGTGCATATGTATGTCCCCTCCCTCGAGGTGTTGTCTGGACCAATAAATCACATGTTCGAGCTTCCCTAGAACATCGGAGTGTGTAGTTTTATACATGTATTCTTATTCAAAAAAATATATTACGTGTACATGTCTCTTCGTTCAGGGTGTAGTGGTTAAAGCACATTATCTTTGACTGAACTAATTTTAGATATAAATATATGATATTTTAATATTTTTATCAATTATCTTTAATTTCTATATTATAGATATATACATATATTTAATAAAGTTAAGAATTTGATTTAAAAATTGTCTCATAAAAGATATTATATATGTATAATTTAAAAATAATAAATTGGTGAGATGTAATATAAAAAAATAACAAATATAATCTTTTTACATTTTTATTAATGATTATTAAAATAAAAAATAACAAATAAAAAAACTTAAAAATTAATATTAAAAAGTTTTTTTATACGATCAGTTTTTTAGATTATTCTCTTTTAATATATACTAGTATTTCACCTATATATTGCACACTGGTATTAAATGTTTAGTATTGCTACTTCCGTCCCCACTAAAATGACTCCCTTATTTTTTGCACGAAAATTAAGGAGTGTGAGTGTAGTTGAATTAATATTTTATTGTTGAGTGTAATAAAATATCATTTTTAAAAATTAGCTAACTTGGCTGAGATACTCGATTTGATAAGTGGATCGATTTTACCGGGACGAAAGGAGTATAATTTAAGAATTATGAAGTTACGTCGTAAAAATGTTGGGAATCTAAAATAATAATTATGTTTGTTATATAAATAGTTATATTATTTATATAAAAAAAATACAATTATTGTTATAATATAAGGAACTTATAATATTTATAATTCAAAAATAGAATAAAAGTTTTGTATATATTTTGGTGAGAACAGTTATTTGAAGGGAGTAATTTGCTTTCATATGATTAATAGATATAGTATAGATATATAGATTCAGGGATCGGTTCATGTGAAAAAAAATGGGATTGAATTTATGTTATATTCAATCAGTTTTGTCAAGCTCCAATTAATAAACAAGGCATAAACCAGAGATTGAGGCACGTCATGTGCGAGACATGCATTTGGGATTGTAATCAAGAAATAGAAATCGTATAATTCAAGACGAATATCAACACAATATCCCAAGTATCTCAAAAGATAATAAATGTGTATCCTTGAGAAGGGATCTTGGCTTCTAAAAAAATGAACAGCAAAAGTTACTAAGTTTAACAATATCCAAAAGTCTAACGAAAAATCAAGAGTTTTGGCAACGAAAAATTATCAATGAAGTATGTATGTGAAGATACATAATTCAGCATCGAACTGTTACAAAAAGAGTATTCAGCTCAACTCCATCAGCTACCTTAGACTCTGCTCCAACGCTTATTTTAACATGTGCATTTTAGAAATAATACAAGGGGCTAGTACAAATTGTACTTAGTAGACCCATGCTTGAAAACATCCATATATAATTTTGTCATGCATTTTTCATCGGGTCGCACATGAGGTTTTAAGTTTGAAATCCTCCAATAGCACCAAAACATTTTATGATAATGAGCATGCTCCTTTACACAATTAAACTATCTGCAAAAAAGATGCGACTGGGAGGTGGCCTCCTACCACAATCACAATGCTCGTCCGAGTAGGGCGCGACCCCTAACATGTCAGCATCACAATGCACTAACCTGTGATATCTCTTTCACTACCAGGGCACGATCGTTAGGGACTCGCAATACGCATAGTCAACATCCACGTTGCATACGTTTGATGTTCTTCTCTAAGTGGGGTTCCCCACAAAGAGGACAGATAGCAAACACAAAACAGTAAGCAATGACAAAATAGTTAAAAACAAACCATCATTCATTTCATGCTTGATTTATTTAGGAAAAAAAACATCATTTTGATATTAGTTTGGCCCACGACATAGTGGCAAAGAAGTCCACCTTAATTGGGTGTAGTAACAATTAGTCGCTCTAGCTCACAACCTTTTCCCTTACATTTCTTATAACATAAGGAGTCCGAATAAATCCTCAAGGGATGATAGATTTAGATATCTATAATCTGATACATCAAAGAATTATAGACTCTTAATCATTAATGGACTTTTCAAGTCTTGAGCCATCGGATAAGGATGTGAAAGAATGATTCATCAATTTGGTTTGACGAATAAGAAAGTCAAACATTAATAAAACAACTTGTGATTCAATATCGAGCGTTATTTAATAAATGAGATTCATTGTTCAATTTATAAATTGAACAAGTAAAAGACTCTATCAAATTATTGAGCATTACTTCAAAGATTGTGATACTAAGAAGTTGCATAATCAATTACGAACCGATGTGTAATTGATCGAGAGTATAGGAACTCATCAATAGGTTTCAGGTCGTCTCATAAGACGCAATCGATAAGAGTTTTAATCTTGGGTACAAACTGGATTTTGATAGAATTTTGATGTTCAAAGTTTAACAAGTTCAATTCAACAATTGGCTTCAATAAAAAGTATATGTTATGAAAGATCGGATCAAACAATCGAAGTTTTTTTGAATAAAAAAGTTTTAGAAAGAGCAATATAGAAAATAATAGCTCTCTGTGTCGATCGATATAGGGGATGTCGACTAAAATAGAAAATAGGTTGAATCGATCGAAGAAATAAAACTGAAAATTTTGGAAAGGTTGTCTGTGTCGACCGACTTGGGGGACGTCGATAGACATATACGACTCATGTCGACAGAATTAGACCATGTCGACCGAAATAAATATTTTATTCATATTACTTCCATGTCGACCGAAATATGGGATGTCGATCGACATGAAGTATGTCGACCGATATGAATGCATGTCGACCGAAACAAGTGATCGATGTGCGATAATTTGAATGAGGGGTCCATGTCGACCAATATGCCAGCATGTCAACTGAAACATAGGAAAAATTCTCTCTGGCGGAAAAAATGAGTTTTGGTTCAAACGGTTATCCGGGCTCGTCCAATCAATTTTCGACAACACCAAATGATTTTCTAGCATATATAACGAGTCTAGACATGATTCTAGGCATAAAAAACATCATCAACATGATGGAATCGAAATATATGCTCAACATTTCAACATAGAGCTAAAAACTCAAAAATAGTCCAAATGATCACCAACTTGATTCCTAGGTTATCATACAATTTATAAGCTCAATATATAATATACTAAACATATATACCTGCTTAAGAACTCAAGGATAAGCCTAGAAACATAATAATCCAACCAGGGCAAAAATGACAAACATACTTAAAATTGAATATAACTTGCTACGGGTTTAGATATATGTCTCGAAGACACTAGGATCACGTAGTCTTGAAGTTTGCTTAACTTTAGTTCGATCACAACCTCTTAAACAAAGAAAATGGAAGAAATGAGGTTTGAAAAATGGAAGAGAAGAGGTTAAAAACCTTGAAAATCATGTCATTTACCTTGAAAGGACTTCGTCAGAGTTTCACCGAAGCTTGCCAGAATGTTCGCCGGAAAAAGGTTGATAAGGTTTTTAAGAAAAATAGAAAGTGTGGAGTGTGAAAGAAGACTATCATTTATAGAAAGGGCAGAAGAGCAAATTTCGTATTACCGAAAGTTAAAAAGTTAAAATATTTGTCATTCGATTATCACATCGGTCACATGGACATCAACTCACGTAATCTCTATATCTCATCACGCCATTTTTATGAGAGATCGTAATATTCTCATCGATCTATGAAATTTATCAATCGATATTATCCCGATACAAAAATGTCGTATTGCCATATAAATTATCGACAATGATTAAATTAAAGCCATCTATTAATAGTTCATTACTTTTAATAAGATAAAGATGACAATGAATAATGCTAAAATAATAATGGGATAATGGTCAATTTAGCCCTCTAACTATTATGACAGAAACACTTTAGCCCCTGCATGACTCTTTGGCTCAATTATGTTATTTGACTTTTAAATTTAGCTCAATTTAACCCTTCATCTTATAAAATTATTATTTTACCCCAAACTAGACGAGCAAAAATATTTACTTATGATTTTATTTTAATTTGCCAGTTGTTTATTACATTGTATATTAAATTAGTTGTTTTTATTCATATTTGTAATTTGTATAAGTAAACATAATTAATAAAAAATATAAATAATAAATACATCTAGATTTAAATAATATTTAATGGGCAGTTCTTAATTTAAGCACACAGTGATACAGATTATTTAATTTTTTAATTATACTTGTTCTTGAGTATTTTAAATGTTGTGTATTTTTTTCATTCATTCGCTATTTTCAAAAAAGCTTTTTAAATTTAAATTGGTTTATATATAACAAAAAAAAAACAAATGCTAATTAGATTTTAAGTATAGTTCCACAATGAGGATAATGCAATTTTTTATTTTATTTTAATGGTGGATAAATCTTATAAACTATATCCTTTTTTAAATATATATACTTAATACTTTCTCAATTACACTTAATTAGTCCCGTATTCCATTTTGGTTTGTCTCACCGAATTAATCACATTTTTACATATAACAAAAAGTAACATTAAATTAAACTAATTTAATCATTATACTTGTTGGATATCAACGGGGAAGGTTGCCGGCGTTCATCCTCGCCCTTGCCGTGGTTCAGTCCGAAGGTGATCTTTCTACCTTGCTGCAACCTCCCTTATACTATATTTATTGGCACAGTTGTAGTCCAACTCTTCAAGTTCTCTACATAACCTGTGAATCAGACAAGAAATAAGTTAGAACAAGATTGCAATATAAGATCACTTACTTGTGCTAATTGATGACAAATCAATAGCTACGAAGAAGAGAAAACAGCTGCGTAGCCACGGAGCAAGGAGGAGCAACAGCGATGATAAAGAGCAGGCAGCAGCAAGAGAGACACGCAGTAGTGGCACTACGGGGCACCGGAGTTCTCGGCTCAGGTCGCCCACGCCAATAACCCGCTCAATATCAATCGAAGTGCGCCTATCGCAAAGGCCACGGGTGGAGAAGAGATGCTCGCCGGCAGATTTAACAAAGTAACTACCAAGGCAAACAACACGAAGCAACCCATGAAGCCCTCACCCAAACCCACCACACAAAGACACGAAGAGGGGGGAACACACGAAAGCACTGCAGCAAGAGGAATTGGGAAGGTGGGTTCACGCAGCAAAGTAAGGAAGAAAGGATTTTTACACACCACACATTCACGGCGCTGCTCTCTATTTGGAAGAATTAAATAGAAGCTGATTGTGTATAATTATGGTAGAGAACTATTTAGGAAAAATAGGGCAAATAAGATTAATGGGCTGAAATAGATTTGGGCAATGAGCCTATATTTCAACATTCTCCACCTTAGGCCCATTGATGGCACACTACGATTTCAGACGGGTTGGCTGGGACTTATATCATCATCGCCGATTTCGGTACCCCGTGGTACCGATACCTGCACAGTCAACAAAGACAAGAAACACAAAGCAAATAACACTAAGCAAACATGGTTAGAAAGCACAAACTAACAAAAAACACAAAGATGACAAAAGCTCCACCTAGAACAAAGCAGCACACAGACCACGAAGCACAAAGAAAAGCTAGCAAACACAACAGAAGACAAATAACACAAAGCCACGAAGCACGAAGACACAAAGCACACAAACACAAAACATAAAGGCACAAAGAAACAACACGAAGCTCCACCTCAAACTAAAGGCACTAAGGCACCTAGTATACATCTCCTATAGTCTCTTCCTCTACCACCATATTAGCTTGTTTACCCTTGTTTTGCTCAAGAGGTTTGGGACAATCTCTTATGTAATGGCCTAACTCTCCACAGTTATAGCATTTCCTAGAGTCCTTAGTCCACCTCACACCTCTAAAGTTCTTCTCACCACTAGAGCTAGAGGCATGTTTCTTACTAGGGTTCCTATCCCTAACATGCATGACTTTCTCTTCAGAACCAGAACTAACCTCTTTACTCTTAGCAAGTTTTAATTCATGCTCTTTGCTCTTAAGCCCATTAATTACAGTATCTAACGTCACAGAATCTCTACCGTACTTAATGGCAGATTTAACATCACTATAAGAAGTAGGGATAGCATTTAACAAAACCACAAAACTATAGTTATCAATGGTCTCGTCTCCAGTTAGTCTGATATCCTGGATCAACTTAGTAAATTCATCTATATTCTGATCAATACTCAAATCCATGTGAAGAACTTCTCTAACAGGAATAACTTATTGGGTAAAGAACTATCAGTATATAGCTTATTTAACCTATCCCACATATCCTTAGCTAAATCTGAGACTCCCACTTTTCTTAAGACAGAATCAGACAAATTGAGCACTATAGCAAAGCGAGCAAGTTCATTCATTTCAGATTTCTTATCAGCAGTTTCATTAGCAGCATAAGAATGATCCACAACTTTAAATACACGTTGCTGAATTAAAACACATTTTATCTTCTCTTTCCAAATGTTAAAATCAGTTTTTCCATCAAAGGGAACCATCCCAAACGAATGAGAAGACGACATGCTTAAACACAAAAAAGAACAAACTACAGAGCACAAATAAGCAGCGGAAACACCAAGATCACAAATACCCCTAAAATCAACTAACAGCAACAAAGATCCCAAGCCTACGACACACAGACCGATCTAGAAATTTAAAATGCACCTACGGCGCCAGTTGGCCGATCTAAGGAATCGAAAGTGCAAAGGATCAAGCCTTATACCTGAGCGGGGCCCTAGGAGAGGGTAACCCGACTTACCTACGCGCTTTGAAGCGCAGACGACGAGGAGCTGCAACCACGGTGGGGATGCCCGACGAACCTCCCTCCAACCGTGGCTCTGATACCACTGTTGGGTATCAACGGGGAAGGTTGCCGACGTTCATCCTCGCCCTCGCCGTGGTTCAGTTTGAACGTGATCTTTCTACCTTGCTGCAACCTCCCTTATACTATATTTATTGGCATAGCTACAATCCAACTCTTCAAGTTCTCCACATAACCTGTGAATCAGACAAGAAATAAGTTAGAACAAGATTGCAATATAAGATCACTTACCTGTGCTAATTGATGACAAATCAATAGCCACGAATAAGAGAAAATAGTTGCGCAACCACGAAGCAAGGAGCAACAGCAACGATGATAAAGAGCAGGCAGCAGCAAGAGAGACGCGCAGTAGTGGCACTACGGGGCAGCGGAGTTCTCAGCTCAGGTCGCTCACGCCAATAACCCGCTCAACATTAATCGAAGTGCGCCTATCGCAAAGGCCACACGTGGAGAAGAGATGCTCATCAGCAGATTCAACAAAGGTACTACCAAGGCGAACAACACCAAGCGACCCACGAAGTCCTCTCCCAAACCTACCACACAAAGACACGAAGAGGGGGGAACACAAGAAAGCATTGCAGCAAAAGGAATTGGGAAGGTGGGTTCACGTAGCAAAGTAAGGAAGAAAGGATTTTTACACACCACACATTCACGGCGCTGCTCTCTCTTTGGAAGAATTAAATAGAAGCTGATTGTGTATAATTATGGTAGAAAACAAATTAGGAAAAATATGGCAAATAAGATTAATGGGCTGAAATAGATTTGGGCAATGGGCCTATATTTCAACAAACTCATTAATTAAATTCTTAATTAATTAAATCCCCTAAGTCTGTTAACCCCCCAAACCACACTCAACCCTAATTTATCTCATTCTCACCCGCCGCCCTCAACACTTTCTCTCTACATTCTCTCGAACCCTAATCCTCTTCGTCTTCTTCCTCCATCGATCGACGAATATTTTTGCAGCCCTCGTCACCCCTTCATCGCCCTCCTCACCGCCGTGATATAATCCTTACTTTTTCGACTTTTATTCTCTTCATTTACATCGATAATGAAGAATATCTCTGAAATTTCCCCGCCTCTTTCCCCTGTACCCTCCTCGTCATCCGTCGTTGCAAGCGACGACACACTTTCGGAGTATGATACCTCGTTTAACAGCACCACCAATTTCATAGGCAGTCCAATCTCCACCGCGTATTTGCCCTTTACTGATTTCACCTTGACTGACACACCTCCGAGTACTTGCACTGTTGTCGTCGGTGATGACGAATGAGAGGGCGGATGATTGAGCGGAGATGATGGGGCATGGCTGGCGAGGGAGTACGATGAGCTTGAGGCGAATATGGATGTTTTGTGGACGTTTTGGGAGATCCAATTCCCCAATATTCGGTGAACTCTGATCTTACTCTTAATTTATGTAAATGATTTGGCTTATTTGTTGGTACAATATGTGATGGGTACTCTGTTGCTCTGATCCTTTGTGACTCATTTGGGGGTTGACTACTCTGCAGGTCTGTTTGATATACCTGTTCGGCCTTCTTTGTTGGTTAAGTAAAATCTGAGATGATGATGATTTTCGGATCACAGATGCCTTGTTGATTTGAACACATTACTGATGAAATGTGTGAAAAGTGTTCGGTCTTCTCTGTTGGTTAATTTGTTCTGGCTATACATATAGTTTCTGATGACTGTGGGATTAGGGAGTTTAAGTAAAATTTGAGATGATGATGATTTTCTGTTCACATATGCCTTGTTGATTTGAACACATTACTGATGAAATGTGTGAATTGTGTTAAACCGGAATTGAAGTCGTTTCTTTAAATTATTTCAGGCAAATGTTGATGCTCTCTCCAAGGGATCTAATGGTCCCTTTTTTTCCGATAATGGACAAATTTTATGCTATCTTGGCTTATTTGAACAATTTTAGCTCTAACATAATTTGGCCTAAACTTCGATGATTCCACCTGCTTCTCTTTGTTTTTGTGCAGTTCTCATATTCTGCTGATGGTTCTCCTGCAGAATGAATACTTGGCAGCAACCTCATTCATCTTTCCTTGGGCTTGTTTGCTATCTTTGCAAGACGCAAGCAGAAATTGCACAATCTCCTCCTTAATGCTATCTTTCTTCTTCCCCTTGGTGCTCAAATATATATATATATATTTTTTTGTGATTTTGGCTTGTTGGCTGTAATTAGCTGAATGTAATCCTTATTTATAGATTGAAAATGTTGTTTGTTGAACTTTCGAATTTGCCACCATAAATTTAATTTGGTGGCAAATTGTTTTGGAGAATGAATTGTTTGAGTTTTGTGGTTTGCCCCCCAATCACATCATCCCTTATCTCCTCTCCATTTCAAATTCCAACTCTTAATTAGTTCACTACTTTTAGGATTAAAATTCCTTATTACTCAAAACATTGGTTATTGTGCTGAAATAATATGAGACTAATGTCCCGGAATGGAAAGAGTATATTTGTTCTATTTTAACACGTAATATCAATTTTTTAAAATAATTATTTAATTAATATTATAATTTATAATCCTTAAAAATATATATTATTAAATAGTATAAACTATGACTAATAACAAAATCTATCCATTACAAACATTTAAGATTAAAATAAATGTAAACAAACAATAAATTTTATTTCAACTCATATTTTATTATTTTGTATTATTTAATTTATTAAGTATAAATTTATTTTATTATTTATAAATTAAAAGTATAAATAAAAAATAATTAAATTAATATACAAAATAATAAATAATTAAAAAATAAAGATAAAATTATAAAGCAAATATATTCTCTCTTCTAATTAGGGTAAAACTGCAATTTTTTAAGATAGAAGGGTTAGATTGAGTCAAATTTAAAAAGTAAAAGGGCCTAATAGAATCAAATAGTCATGGAGGGGCTAAAATATTATTGTCAGAATAGTCGGATGGCTAAATTGACTCTTATCCAATAATAATTTACCAATTTCAAATCGATCGCGAAACCTTGAGTTAAATCTAAAAATAAAATATAAATTCTCAAATTTTCGATAAATACATTAAAATTTACGAGGTGTGTTACAAGTTTTGACTAATATTTTAAAAAACTGTAAATAAATTTACCAATTTGAAAACGATCAAGAAAACCTTGAGTTAAATCTAAAACTAAAATATAAATTCTGAAATTTTCGATAAATTCATTAAAATTTACTTGACTAATATTTCAAAAAACTGTTAAATAAATTTATCATTTTTAGTGAGAAAATAAGAATTTAGAAATTTATTATTTAATAAAAATAAATAAATATTTAATAAAATCACCCGCCAATCGCCATTGCCCCCAAATTAAACCCTCGTCCCTCTATCCTTAAACCCTAGTAGCCCTGCTGCGCCACCGACAAGAACACGCTCCGCCGGCCGCCGTCGCATAGTTCAATCAACGCCAAATAAGAGGACTGGAATTGGTTCAAAATACTCATGGCTTCTGGGGCAGAAACTTATACAGATTCCACCAATTTGAAGTTGAGAGAGCTGTTGAAGGAGGTGCAGCTGGACTACTCTCCAGAAAACACTTCAGTCGTAGACGGCGTCGTTTCCGCCATCAGAGACGCCATCAACAGCATCCCCGACGGCCTTCCAGTAACATTCTGGCCTACTCAACTGTCCTCGTTTTACCGCGGACTCTTTATTGAATTTATTGGCGCTCTCTTATTATTATTATTATTTTTTTTGAAAATAAGTATTGCTGCAAATTTTGGTAGGTTACAGCAGATGTTGCGCCAGGGTTTGTTCGAGATGTTGGTGCTGATAAAGTGGAATTCAAGTTCAGGAAGCCGAAGTCGATAGAAATTGGAGGGAGCTACTCGTTTCAATGCGTTGCGAGACCAGATGTTAATGTGGACCTTTTTCTTCGGCTGCCCAAGGTACATGATTCAATTTCACACCACAATTCAACAAATTTGTTTTAATTCAAACTGTAGGCCAATAAATTAGTAATTGGTTTATGTATGAGTGCAATTTTTTGTACAGTTTACCATTATCTGTAAAAATTCTTCTTGACTGTTTGAAGATAGAAGCACATGTCTTGCTATCAGTTGTACTTGATAATAGCGTCGAACTAAGAAAATGTTCTTCTGAAGCTTCGATTAATCCATGCTTAGCATCTAACACTTTCAGGTGCACATGTCATAGTCTTTTTCTTTATTGTAAACGCATGGGTTCACCATTTTCCTGCCTACATTAGGATTGTAACAGCAGTTGACAATTCATACCTTGTTTTCTAGAACTGTTAATTCACTCAGTAATGCAGCACCTGAAAATTGAGCTTTCTTTATGTTTCCCGACAGGAATGCTTCCACGAGAAAGACTATCTAAACTATCGTTACCATTCAAAGAGATTTCTTTATCTTTGTATAATCAAGAAGCATTTAAAGTCTTCTTCTTTCGTCGAAGGTGTAGAATGGTCAGCTTTCCATAATGAGGCACGCAAGCCTGTATTGGTTATTTATCCAAGTATAGCCCCCCCTAGTATTTATACTTCCATTGTGGTTGATGATTTTCCATCACGTTAATAACTAATGACTTTACTTGTCAATTGATCAGCTGTTCGGTTATCCAACAATATTACATTTTCAGTGAAAATAATTCCCACAGCACCTTCTATTTTCACCATGTCAAAATTGAGTTTTGAGAGGAACAACATACGTTCCCTGAATCAAGGTACTGTATTGTGAAAAATCTCAACTTTTTTCTAGATGACAATCATAAATTTTAATTTGTATACTTCTGGCAGCTACACCGAAGTACAACAGCAGTATTTTGGAGGACATGTTTATTGAGGAAAATGCAGATTTCATTAAGAGAACTGTCAGTGTATGCAAGGACTTTAGGGAGGCATTAATACTTCTGAAAGTATGATAAACTGTACAATGCTTATTGATTATTATATTTGTAGTTTTTTTGCTCTGTATTTTCTTGGTTCTTTTGGAAGGTTATCATTTTTGGAGTGATTCTGCAGGTTTGGGCTCGAAAAGCTTCTCTATTTGTCCATGACTGCTTAAGTGGATTCTTGGTTTCTATTATTACAGCTTACCTCATATCGAAGTCGGGTAAAAATCGAATCAGTAGGTCAATGAATGCAATGCAGATACTGCGCATCACTTTGGACTTCATTGGTATGCCATACATTTTATTCCAAATGTTCTATTTGCATAAAAATGTTAATTTTGGATTTCCAGATTCTTTCCCCTTGACAATGATATTGTACTCATAACATTTTAGATTTGGGATGCCCTAAATGATCTTAGTGCAGTTAGCAATTTTTTTTTTAAAAGATTTTTCGTCAATGCAACGATCCTGTACTCTATTATTGAAACTTTATTGGTCAAATGCGTAGCCATCTATATGTTCTGAAACAATATTTGCATTACTATTCATGGATATAAAAGAGCCATTTCCTCTTTCGGATTAATGCTCTATGTTTTCCTCTGAAATGACAGTTTTCTACTTGTTATATATCAATTTCATGATTTTTTTTTTTGCTTATTATATGTTCAAGTTCAATAATCACGAATGCTCTCAGTATCAGTTAGCCATTCGAATGGTCAGGGTGAATGAGAGGTGTGGCAGCTGGAGTGAGTAAATGCCTTTCGAGAAGGCTATGCCGCTATAGTTATATTTCTGCTTTTCTGGGTGCTTGACTATGAATGTTGTGTTAATAGTCTGCTCGTGCTTCATGTGGCCTGATTTTGGATAATCTCATTTCATATTGTGTTGTTTATAATGATATGTTTAGGCATTGCATGTCTGTGATTCTATTTATTAATTATTATGATGCATCAGATGCCCAGATCTCCTAAAAGTAAATTTAGTTCTTTTTGAAGATATGGATTCTATTGATCTACTGTCAAACTGAATAACAATCTTCTAAATTCTGCATCATAGATAACCAGACTTAAACCAAATATAATGCATTTAAAACTTCTTTTAATATGTCTGTCTTTTATTTTCAGCCAATTCAAAAGTATGGGATGGTGGACTCTTCTTTCAACCTGAAGGTGAAAGAAATGTTTCAGATAAGGTATTATGCCCACCGTTGTTGTGATTTAATCTCCTTATTTTGTTCCAATCAATTGCTATTTGTGCACTTATCTGTTAAATCCTTATTGAGCTAGTTGTGCAGTTTTTGTTAAATCCATGTAGAATCATTAGTTAGATGTATACAAGATTATTGTTCTCTCTTTAGACATCTAGAGCATTTAAAAAACCATTTTAGTTAGATGTGTACACGATTATTGTTCTCTCTTTAGACATCAAGAGAATTTAAAAAACCATTTTAACTTCCTGAGTTTATGAGATATCAGTGCAGATTTCACTTGTTGTGTAAGTTGCTATATTCAGGTGGGATGTAAGGCACCCTAATCTTGTCCCCACTCTTTTTCCAGAGAAGCTATTTTCAATTTTTGGAGGATGGATTTTGTTTCTGCTCTAATTTGATATTGTTTCCTTTTTATTAGGGCTGTCAGTTTTTCTAATGTACAAGATGGCTCCTCTTTCGAAAACCCCTTTAGCTTTGTGTGCTAGTTTTTTGTTTTGGGTTTCTTGATAAGTGTTATGATTACTCTCTATTCTTCATTATTTTTGTTAATTTATCTGTGTTTGAGTTTACAGGATAGGAAGACACAATTGCAGTCATTTCCAATAATGATCTGTGATTCATGTGGGAACTACAACGTGGCTTTCAGAATGTCACCTAGTGGTTTCCAAGAGGTAGGATCTTCAAAGATTCTGGCCTGCACTGTGTGATAAAACCTGTTTTTTTAGCTAACATTGTAATTCCTGATTTGTTTTTAGTTACGTGATGAGGCTGCTCTAGCACTAACTTGCATGGATAAATGTAAAGATGGAGGTTTTGATGAGATTTTCATGACCAATATGGATTATCCTGCCAAATATGACTATTGCATAAGGTATGTTGTTTCATCTATATATATAGAGAGAGTTTTATTCAAATAAGAACTCATCTTTAGGTACGAACTATGAACTTTTTCTTTATAATGTATATGATACTTCATTACATTATGCTTGATTCATTGACACTTCATTATAAGACATTTGCATGAGACTTCATTATAGTACTTCATTATAATGAATTATTATAAAAATATGATTAAGTATCTCATACATTGTAATGATGTATCACCCACACTGTAATGAAGTTCATAGTTCATTCCTACAGACGAGTTCGTATTTGAACGCACCCCCCACACACACGCGCGCACACCGATCAAATAGAAATCTAGTGATGCGTAAGAAATAAAAATCAATCTCAACTGTTGATTTTGTGATTTGGATGGTTGAGATTTATTTATTTATGAAAGAGCATTTTTGTTTAAAATGTAAAAGCGTTTAGCCATCAATAAACAATGAAAAAGTGATGTTCTTATTAGTTCAACCGGATCATGTTTGTTAGTTAAAAAATGCTATGTTAGTTCTAACTAAATGCTTGTTTTTGGGTTTTAGTTCTAGCGAATGCTTATTTAGTTCATTTGAATAGTTTTTTAACCTCAACCTTTTGAATCACCAAAATCAGTAGTTTTAAGTTGATACTAGTTCTCACTGGCGAAACATCTCTTACATATGTATAAATATGTAGGATTGATAGCCTACACACCTTATATGGGCATCTCTTGTGGTCTCCGCCAATGTGGCTGTCACTTATCAATATTTATTGTAAAAATAGAATTTATTATAGCATAACTAAGCACAATTAATATTTTATTGCTAAGAGTTGAAATTTTAAAAAATTATGTATCTTAATTATGGAATTATTAACCCTAAAAACCAATTACTAAGTAAAAATATGAAAATAAATCTGAAAAGTGATTATAATCTAATTGGGTTTAATTATTGCTAATTAACAATTATAAAAAATTAAACTGAACCAATGAAAATTAGTAAAAACTAGTGACATGGAGGTGATGCTTACAAGAGGTGCCCATATAAGGTGTGTAGGCTGTCAAATTGTGTATATATAGGTTTGTGTGTACTTTTGATCTTCTGATATTCTTTGTAATTCAAATTCAAATATCAATAATGATGGAGCCTAATTTTGTTGGTTGCCATTGTCAATGTCAATTTGTATTGTCATTTAAGCCTAGAAAACCAGGATGTTTAAGTATAAAAAAGTTGTTGCTGCAACTGCCTGCTTCAATGCAGTCAAATATCCAAATATAAAGAGGCAAATTCATAATTAAAGCACCATAAAGTGGTCAAAACAGCATTGCATTACAAAATGTCATTTTTGTGATAGATGAGGAGAATTCAAACCAAATGCATGTTTCTGGATTTGATTATGTATGAATTTACTATGAGAAATTCACCTATAACCTAATTAGCAATGATTTGCTTGTTTCTTCTCTCTTACATTGGTCTCTCACACATTGGCCTCTCACACATTGGCCCTTTAGGTTAAATTTGAAGGACAACCATGATTTCCATGCTTCTGGATTTTGCTTGGATGATGAATGTTGGAGGTCTTATGAGCAGAGGGTGTTGTGTGTCATTGATCAAGCATTGAAAGGAAGAACCAAGCTCATACGAGTGATTTGGAGAAATGCTGCTTCTGATTTTAATTTTGAGAAGGTATGGTCTTATCTATTAATTATTTGCGACATTCCAGTTATAATGCCTTGCGGTGATATACCTAATTCAGGTTGCTAAAATTTCTTGAACTTGTAGGGTTTATCTATGCTTGATGGTGAACCTGTAATTGTTGGGATTAAAATTGGAACTGTGGAGGATGCCTTCAGACAGGCTGTTCAGGGTCCAAGTCCCGAAGACAAAGAGAAGGTGGTGCACTATTTTTTACATCAATTTATATTTTCTTAAATGTCACTTTACATCATTGTTTTGGTGGGATAACCGGTGTAAACTTTTCTTAGCTCCTCAACCAATATCTATGTTTTAATAGGCTATGGAATTTAGAAATTTCTGGGGGGATAAAGCTACCCTGAGATGGTTCCGTGATGGGAAAATTGCTGAAGTTGCAGGTGAGGAATACTGTCACATCTTTTGCTGATATATGGTATTGATCATAATTAAGATGATATTTGTAAATCTTATCCTTGATTTTAGTATGGGAGCACGAGGAATGGGATAAGCATCTTATCATAAAGGAAATATGTGAACATGTTTTAATGCGCCATCTATCCCTCCCGAAACAAAATATCATTTCTATTGTTGATCAACTTGACTTTGTGCTTCAACATGGCAATAGAGGTACAATTTTGTGTTTCTTCGTTATTCTTATTTAAAATTTTCTACTGACTGGTAGATAGTAAAAATATTGGCACTGGTAATGTGTTTTCAGATCCTATATCCTATTCTAGAATTCTATTGAAGGCATGTGATGATGTGTCGAAGCATTTGCGACTTCTTGATGACATTCCTCTAAGGATATCTAGTGTGCAGCCAGTGGATTCAGGTATCTTTTTCTGATATAACGTCCCTAACCCCCTGTAGTGGTGCTTCTCTCACATGACACGTGCTCACCAAATTTATCCTTTTAGAACTGGGGACGTTCATGGAAAATCTAATGGTTGTAAAGTTATTACGATTCACGCATTCAATACCAAAGTAAACAGATACCCCTTTTTGTGAGTAGAATCTGTGAATGTCTAGGTCCCAACTTAGCATTGTCAAGTAAGCTGTTTAGGTTCTCGCTTCCTAAGTGGACTTTATTTAGGACTGCACATTGAAGGGAGCTCTTAGCCTGGCTACACATTGCAATTTCTACTTCTAAGTATTAAACAACTATCAGCTTTCGTAATTTATAGATTCCAGCTCTGCTAAGCAATGACTTTGTTATGGTGTGGGTTTGGTGAAGTCACCTCTGTACAAGTATTATGAGGTGAAACATTGTGGTGTGATTCCATTTATGTGTAGTTTATATATCACAACTTGCAGAAGTAACCAAAAAGGAGAAAGCTAAAAAAATTGAAATGAAGAAACAAATCCCAACTCTCTGTATTTCTGATCTCTCCCTCCTCTACTCCCACCGTCTCCAATATCTTTTTCTTATAAAGCATTCCGCTACACCTGTATTCAGAAGAAATGCTTTATGCTTACAAGTTCTACAGCTTTTAGGTTGACGTCAGTCTTCCCCCCTGTTCCACATCCATTAGCAAATAAAGAAGGCACTAGAATAAAGCTGGAGAAACATACTGCAACGTGTATGCAACCATTAGAACTTATGATTCAGGCAAGAAAAGTTGATTTACACATGTATGTTTTTTATGCATCAACATCATTTTGATGATAACTTTTACTTCACTGTAGCTTGAAGGTTCTGGAAATTGGCCTATGGATGAGATTGCTATGGAGAAGACCAAGACTGCATTCCTTCTCAGAATTGCAGAAAGGTTGGTTTTGATTTTATTTCAATTACAATACTACCATGTATGATTAAGTTATCTAATTGCATTTCTTGACAGCCTTCACACCAAGTTCGGGATTACATGCACTGCTACAGAGGATGATGTAGATATTTTCATGTCTGGGTATGCATTCCGACTTAAGATTTTGCATGAGAGAGGTTTGAGCTTGGTAAAAAAACTGGGTAATAGATCCTTTTCTCCTGTCAGTTGCTACCTTTTTGGCGTATGAATCTTCTTCAAGTCAATAATTTTCTTTGTAGGTGGTCAAACGAAGCACGTTCTATCTTCAGATAAAGCGCTTTTTCTTCGTGGTCAACATTCCAGCATGGTTAATGGATTACGAGGCCGTTATCCAATTTATGGGCCTGTAGTTAGGTAAAAAGTTGTGTTCATTCATCTGCTGCACTCCCTTTTGTCATCTTTGTGCCGTATCAAGAGCAGAAACCTTTCAGTCCCTTCTCTATTGGATACACTGAGTCACTGATGCACACACTTATTATCTTTTACCCTTCATGTGTAGGCTTGCGAAACGTTGGTTGTCTGCTCATCTATTTTCAAACTCATTATCAGAAGAGGCTATTGAGCTTTTGGTGGCACACTTATTTTTGAAGCCTTTGCCATTCAGACCCCCATGCTCCCGGATAACTGGGTTCCTAAGGTTGATTTTTCATTAATAAGCATACCATATTTTGCAATATTTTCAATTTTTGGCAACTTGTTCTTTCAGTGAATTTGGTGTTTGGCTTCCGCATTTGATTGTTGCTTGATGGGATAAATTTGTTTATAGTTTGTCTTTTATCTTGATTGGGGTGACGCAAAGGAAGTGTACTTAACAGGAAAGTTTTGTAGAAAGGAAAAATAGTGAAATATGAGATAGAACCTTGTTTGGGTAATGACAACCTTCATGAAAAGATGGAATGGACCAAGTGTAATCCCTTTCTCTCCTCAAATAAATATGAAGAATTCACCATTGCAAAATTAGCCCTTGATTTATTTAAGTAGAAGTTCAGGGCGTAGGGTTGGAGCCTGGTTATTTGGTTAAAGAGCATGAGATAATAAGGATTTAGAACACATGGAGGGTGGGTGAGTGAAGTCGATACAACCTTTTCAAATCTAACATTAAAAAAAGAGAAATCTTCCTCAATGTAACAAGCTTGCCGGAAGCATGAAACTGAATGCCAAAGTTAATGTCGATAAACTTAAGTACAACTTTCTGACCTGAATCCCGGAAGCTGTATAATTACCCAAAGCAGGATGTTAGCAAAACACTATAACTGTGAGGCTTTCCCTAAGACTTCCCTGACTTGATGTGACATTGTATATATTATGCCCTAGAAACCTTATAGCCTGCACAATTTTTGATTATCTAGAACTTAGTGCTCTTAATTGAACTTGCCTGGTGAACTTCTTATACGCAAAAGAAACTGCTAGCATTGTTTGTATCTCTAGGAAATAGAAAACCTTGGAGATTAGTTGCTATACACAAACGAGAATGCTAGGATTGTTTGTATCTCTAGGAAATAGAAAACTTCGGATATCAATTGAAAGTCTGCATAGTGTATAGTGGTAAGCAAGACGTGCTATTCGAAAACTAACTATCCTAAGTTAGTTCTCAGTTGATTCATTCTAGGTGGCTAGGAGACCGCCATCCAAAGTAGTCGTAACATCATTTGCATATTGAATTTAAATGTAGTTGGGATTTGGGAAAACCAATGTTTTCCAATTCTTTTTACTTATGAGATGTTATAATTCTAATATCCAGATTTTTGGTTCTAGAAAGTTTGTTTTTCTTCAACTGGGTTATCTAGTGTGTGTTTTTTTCCTGCAGGTTCCTACGATTATTGTCCAATTATGATTGGAGTTTTTCTCCTTTAATTGTTGACATCAATGGTGATTTAACTCCTCACGATGAAAAAGAAATCTATGTAACGGCCGCACCTCAAAACTTCTTAGAATAGATTCTGAGTTATATTAACTTTGTTGAATTTTTGTTAATGAAGTTCCGTGCTTTACTTTGTGTAGGAATCTTTCATGTCAAATAGGAAGCAATTCGAAGATAATCTTCAGAGTGTTAAACCTGCTATGTTTTTGGCTACTAGTTATGACAAACAATCTGAAGCTTGGACCAGGCAATCTCCAACAGCAGCAGTTAGTAGATCTGGAAACTTCATTTTCTTTGCTATTACAGTTTCACACGTAGTTCAGTTTAATTTATTTATTTGTTGTTGTGACTCTTTGTTTATTGTTGGGCTATTGCTAAATCTTCAAAAATTTGTTGAAGCATCTTTACTAAATGTGTAATTACTCTAAAAACATCTCCTTTAATTAGTCCCTTCTGTGAAAACCTTGTTTCAGGCTTCATGAGAAACTTGAGGAATAAGAATATCTTTATTTTCTTCTAAATGAAGTTTCATATTTATGTTTGTCTTGGGGTGCTCCATTGTAGTTATGATGATTTAATGTGGCAGGACCTTAGAAGATTGGCGGCATATGCCACCAGTAGTGCAAGTTTTTTGACTAACATCATTATGAAGAATCAGGTTGATTCTTATGGATGGGAAGTGAGTGCCCTCCCTTTGGACTTTTCCTGATAATTGTGATTTCTTAGTATGATCGGTGGTTAAAGACAATTATTTATTTGTGTTGCAGAGCCTGTTCCGCACACCTCTGAACAACTATAATGCTGTTGTTCTTCTGCACAGGGATAAACTCCCTTATCCACAGCAACTTCTATTTCCTTCCGAATTAAAACTTGGTTTGTCGTTCTTACTGTGTGTATTTATGGAAGAAAACTTAGTTTTTTGTACAGATTGCTTTGTTTATGTTCTCATTTTGGCTCTACTGGTTTTCTAATTCTGTTTGCTCTCGTCGCAGGGAGGAAATTGATACGGGGGAATGCTAGCAAAGCCTTCCAACCCTTCTTATTGCCTGAAGATTTGAAAGGGAGCTTGGAAGAGAAGAAGAACAAGCTAATGGTGGGTTTTGATCCACTAAAATGTTTTATCACCGAAATCGAGGCAAGTCCAAAACTCATCTACATTTGTGTCTACCGATTTCCTTACCATGCATACTGATTTTCCTGCCATTCATGTAGAGTAAGTTCCCTGACACATTCAAGGTGTGGTGTGATTCTTTTGGAGGCGACGCCATTGGTCTTACATGCGGAAGTAGAAGTTCAAAGGTAAAAATGCTTTTCAATCTTTTTAAGTTCCCAAATAGTCCCAAAAACTTAATTCCTCAACCCATGCACTATGCTCTCTCTCAGAAGCGCAATAGAGATGATATCGGCGAGGACGAAGATCTAGTCGACATGCTTAAAGCTGTGGGCGAGTGTGGCAAAGGATTTGTTAAAAGTGTACATTTTCTGAAGGCCCCAAAGGTAAGCAGTTGAGTTATACCAGCAAGACAACTTTAGTTAGAGAAACACTCGAAGGCTTACTGTTGTTGGATAAGAGGCATTTTGCAATGGGCATTCATTGATCTCTAGGCTCCCATGGGAAACAGGTTCCTTCACTTGTTTTTCTGATTTTAGGTGAAGGAAGAAGAGAGGTATAGAAAATAGGTTAGAGGTGGGCAGAAGTGTATCAGCCCTAAGCCAATTTTGATTTTCACCGTGTGAAAGATTTTGTTGAAGTCGTTTATTTGATTGTGAACAACGTTGTGGATATATAATTATTAATTATATATGTCTGGATGTTGAAATGAAGTGTGACGAAATTGTATCTGACATTTTCGCGAGCATAAAGAGGCAGATGAGTACTACTTATTTGTACTATCCATATGTTTTGATCAGTCAGTTCATGGTTGAATATGCATTTGTTTGTAACATTTTCACTAAACAGAAAACCCTTAATAGTTACTATATACTTAAAGTAAGCTTGCTTAGGGAATTTCATTTTTTAGTTTTTTTTTGTTAGGCGGAATATGTTTCAATATTGGCTTAAATGTGTGTAATATAGTGTTTTTTAAGACGGTGAGACCTTCTAAACAAACTCTCTAAACAAAAAGTATTTTATATTACGTGCATTTCAATTATTTATGCATAACATATTTTGATTGAAACGTGAATAATATATTTTATAAATTTACTTTGTCCATTCCATTTTATCAGTTCCATTTTCTTTGTATGCCCCTAATGTTAGTCTTGTTACCAAAAATAAAAATTTAATCTACACCGACTAATAAACTATTAATTCTCCTATCTTTATGTCCTTAGTTATTGTGTCCAAAGGAGAGTTGTTGTATGTAATACATATTCGGAATGAAATTTCAAATGAAATGCCCTCAAATGTATGGCTATCTCACAAAAGCATACATGTAACAAGAGACTTCAATATTTAGTTTTTTTAGGTAATAATATTTTTTTGTTAATCATGATGTTAATTTCATAGTGAGTTCAATGTCATCTGTTAATGATGCAAATTTTTATCTTTTTATTTTTTAAAATAAAAAAAGGAAAATCATATGTGACATTTAATAGCTTATTCAAGACAAAAAATAGTACTATTATTAGATATTTTTATCTAACTTGAGAAATTTGGGATTATTTTTTCCAACATATATTGGGAAAATCAAGCACAACTAGATTACCTAATTCCATAATTTTTCCAAGATTCTATCCACCTGCAAAAGCAAAAAATATATATAAAATAAAGAAGTTGTAGGTTCATAATCATTTGATGTAGCACTTCTACTTGTTTTCATCATTTAGTTTGACCTATCTTTACCTTATATTAAGGTAGCATAATATTGTGGGAAGACCTCAACAGCTCATAATCATGATTAAATTAATGAACATCTACCTAATCCATTATTGCACTTGTAATAAATGTTATACATATTTAGGCTTTGCATTTCTTCAATTTTATTCTATTCATGATCAATTTAGTGAAAATAATTTTGAAATATCCATTTTGTTATAACACATCACGAAAAGATTCATTTGTTATAACTCATCACAAAAATACCCAAAAATATAATATTTTACATTGGGAATTGTTTTAAGTGGAAATCAATATAATTATTGGTGACATGAGATCATTAACTAAAATGTATATTTAATGAATTTTATAAAATTTTAACCATTCAAATCAATAAGAATTAGTGGAAATAAATTAAATTTGTGTGTTGGTATGAATCGGCAATTAAATATTAGGTAGGAACCGGGTTAGTTTCGGTAGGAATTGGGTCGGTTTTATTTGGATTTGGGTCAGTCAATAGTGTTGCACGAATTGAGCCAGAATTTGTTCTGAATCGGGTCGGATATAGGGTCAGAATTGAACCTATCTCGGGTCTGAATCGGATCACGCCGACCCGATCCCAAACTGTGTCTGACACTCGCATGTGTTCTCACACATGTCAGTTTCCGATCTGAACCGGTTAGTTTCATTTTTTTTTTTCAAAATTTTGCAATTTGTTCGATATGCTTTATATTTCCAAGTGTTTCACTTTCAATATAGTCAAATTAACGTATAAAGTATGCTGAGATGAACACATACATGACAATGGATATACTTTTTGACTAGAAGAGTGAATGCAAATTACTCGTACACTGAAATGCAGATGAGCGGTTGGCCTTTACTTTATGGATTAATTCAATCAATTTATGAAAATAATTGAGATTTCTGACTTTATATAATCAAATGCATATGCAAAGTAGCATACACATTCACTATATCTTCGTTCCTCCTACTCTTCATCTTCATCATATTCACTTTATCCTTTTTTTTAAATGGAGAATTGATTCGCTATATTTGTTCACTATAAGGGCCAATTGGATGAATCGTGCAATTACATTGGCCGAGAAGAAAGGTTGGTTTACTTACCAGCGACCAATCTTTCCATACATGCATTAAGAAGAAAAATTCAGTTGATTTTTTATTCAGAAAAGATTCCCGGTGAGTATAATATATATTATACATTCCAAAGTCGAAGTGGAAGAATTGTAAGATTTTTGTTGGCGACGAATGTTGGTCTCCTATGACTTTTCACTCTTTATTTGGAGTCAAATATTTATATTATTTCGAATAATATAATCAACACTGGTGGTGGGAGTTCACAACAGGATCCATTCCCTTACAGACCGTTCATATCTTCATTAAGTCCACCACGGTGTGCCAGTTTCAGTTCATGTTTGGAGGACCTTCAAAGTTGGAGTCTGATGATGACAAACAAGTCGATGAAGGAAATGACGTCGAGGAGGCTAATCTTGATGAGGACTCGTCAGAGTCAAATGACAAGATCTCAACATTTTATTGATGCATGGTACGGTGGTAGAATTTTCTACATGGCTGCAATCAGTTGGTTGTATGAGTGCTTTTTTTTTTCAAATCTTTTGCCAACTCATCCTCTACCAGAAGGCTTGGAAGTTCAACTAAATAATTGGTTACTTCCAATGATTCCATTGGATACATCTGATTCACCATCCTGAGAGATGTCGCTTGTTAGGATTTCTGTTAGAGAAATCCTTCATTATTTTTTATGTTTTGGTAGGTCAAAGGTTGTAAAAGCCATTTTAGTCAGTTTTTCAGTTTCTAGAGTTCTAAAATTGTGATCCTTATATAGGATCAATCAAGTTGTATTAGAACTTAGTGACTTAAGATCGAGCATAGGAGATGCTCGAGAATTGACGAAGCATATGCCTTGAAACTTGGTTCTCACTTAGTATGACCTTGACCAGGACTGAGTTTGGGTACTCAGCACAGGGTCTTCCCATACTGACTAGGGAAGTCAGTATAAGGGTCTTCTCATACTGACTAGGAGAAGTCAGTATGAGGGTTTTCCATACTGACTAGGAGAAGTCAGTATAAGAGCTTATACCTATAAAGCATGGGCTATTCAAAGTCATTGAAGCTCGATCAGACTTTGGCATTTACATGCCTAAGTTAAAGTCAGTACGAGGATATCCAAACTTGAATTCCTCAGACTGAAACTTAGTCTGATGCAAAGTTAGTGAAAAGTACACTGACACAGCAGAGCAGAGCAAACCTAGAGTATGAGCTATGATTGAACAATATTTTCCATGAGTCTAACGATTGTATTAATGTGTCCAACGTGAAGAATTTCAAAATGCTCAAAGATCCCTCTATAAATAGTTCTGCCCTTCAACCTTAAACGGTTACGAATTATGAGAATCCTCACATGACAAAGGACATTTATCTAAGCCATCTATCTGCCTAAACTCTCTGAGTTTTCGTGTTTCCATACACAAGACTTGAGTTCCTGACTCAAGTTATTATTCCGTGTCTGTGCTACTTCTTCTTAGCATGAGGCTGAAGCTTTATAGCTGAAGCTACTCTTTGGTGAATATATCTTTTTGAGATATATTCATAGCAATCAGTTTCCTACTCTGGGATTCTGATTCTCATGGGCTTATGCCAACCACCTGAGCTGTGGGAAGAACAATAAACATCCAACCACCAAGAAGAAGGTTGCGGGGTGTCGTCCTCACTTTAACCTGAAGACTAAGCATACGAGGAGTTCCTAGGCGAGTGACCACAACAGGCTGAATGACGGAGGTGCCGACGGATTGTGTATAGATCGTAAGGAGACTTGTATTATTTAGTAATATCCAGACTTTGGGTTTGAAGAGTGGATGTAGGATTTTAGATCCGAACCATTATAAATATCTTGTGTTCTTTACTACTTTCCTTTAATGTGTATGATTACAAGTAAATGGGTAAACTAACTCAATAACCTATACAGAACTATTGCAATTCTATACTAGGCTAATGTTGGTCTTGATCTTCAACGAACTACTGCTGGTACTGTTATCTGAGCTAAGTACTACATCAAACGAAGTGAGCATGATATATCTGATAAGCTCTCTACTTCCTTTCATCTTCCAGCAGTTCTCGTAGAGGAGGGGAAGGGAGACATTCTTCTCCGTTTTCATATTCCTCCCTCTTTTGCTTCTTCTCTCTCATTCTTCTGCATGCCTCGTTTGGTGGCATGTCACTTTGGGCAGTGCACCTCGTGGATTTGTAGAAGGAGATTTATTAGATTTTTTCTGATTTCTATTGTTCATTCGAAATGATCTTTTCTTATCTCTTCTGATTTCTTTTGCTCCTTCCTTATTTCTTCTCCCTCTTTGACGACACCCAAAAAGGTTGTTATTGATGATTTCGGGTGGCTTTATTTTTTTCTTCATCAAGGAAGAAAGAAATGATAAGGAATATATTTACGAACAAGAATAATATTGTGGAAGGTAAGGATCAACTTGAGAGATATATGATTTTGATGAATAAGGACCCCTATTTATAGCGAGATGAAAATTAGTAGGCTCCAAGATTGACGGTTGAGATCAAAAGTAAAAAAAAATCGGATCGACTTCTCGAAACTCGGGCACTAATGGTCTTCCCTATACCTACAACTAGGGTCGTGGGTTCCGATGTGGACTGCTATCTCGAGCACCAAAAATGCTAATATGGCACACTGCTATTGGACCGCAGACTGCGATTGATGAAACAATTTCCTGTGCACGATTCTTTCACATAAAATATTGCATTTAATGTAGCGTGTCGTTTAACCAAACTGGGAGTTCAAAAATCTTGCCTAAACTATTGGTCATCAGCCTGGTTGACGAGTCTAGAATCCTTCAGAGCCAGTCTAGACTTATAGCATATAAAACGTCAGCTTGGATCACCGTCAGTCCAATCTTCAAACTTTTGTCTTCTTTCTCCAGGGAAAGTGAGAGCTTTGACTCATCTTTAGTCCGCATCACTCCATCTTCAACAAGCTTCAAAAGATTGAGAGCTTGGACTCAGTCTTAGTCTGCTACACATTGTCTTCAACCACTTGTGGACATCCAATATTGGTTGATGTAACCTTGAGAAGTATTAATAAGTGATAGTCTGAGAGCTTGGACTCAACCTCAACATACGACTTTCATAAAAATTAAGAGCTTGGACTTAGTCTTAATCCACATATTCATAAATCCAAGAAAAATAAATAAGAGCTTGGACTCATTCTTTTCCTTCTTCGATCTCATCAAACTCCAAAGTTCGAGTTTGATACAAAGCTCCTTAAAAACGAGCTTCTGGGAGTGGCTTCGTGAAGATGTATACGAGCTGATCGTTAGTACGTATGTACTCCACGCTTACATTCTTCTTTTCGACATGATCACGAATGAAGTGGTACCTTATGTCAATGTGCTTAGTTCTGGAATGATGAACTGGAATCTTCATAATGCACATTGCACTGTAATTGTCTCAATAGAGGAGAACACATCCTGAGTTCACATCATAATCGAGCTGCTGCTGTTTAATCCAGAGAATTTGGGCACAACAACTAGCAGCGACAACATATTCGACTTCTGTTGTAGACGTTGCAACCAAGTGTTTTTTCTTGCTGAACCAGCTTATCAACTTATATCCAAGAAACTGACAGGTACCACTCATGCTCTTGCGATCAATACAATCAATATGAACTAGCATATACACACAAGCATAATTACTTTTATGGGATACTTTTGTAATTTAAACTCCTATTTTTGTACGTTTTGTGTTTGATGCATTTCGTTTTAGTGTTATTAAATTAATATAGATAAATGAGCATGTATTATAGAAAATAATTTATATTATAATGTATATTGATAAATAAAATCGAATTTATTTAAAAAAAACTCAAAAATATGCCAATATATAATTTGTTTATTGTATTATAATATTTTAAAATAAAATATTATATGTTTAACTCACACATTGTGCGGGTGTAAATCTAGTTAAGTACTATAATGAAGTATCATACACACACAACAATAAAATTTCATAGTTTATTTAGGGAGTTCAGTTCGGATTTAAACACAACTCTACATATTGTTAGAAACTGAGTTTTAGTTTATCCCTTACTTTGATGTTTTGATGTGTCATAACTAACTTTTATTTTAAGTTTCTAGTATGGTTCTTCATGTAATCCTTGTATAGGATTTATTGAGTTGTAATATACTAGAAACTGAAGATGAAGATCGAGCAGATAGAGATTCAATCTCTAAGGAAGAAATCAGAGATATCCAAGCTTGAGAAGTTAAGAATCAAGTTTCGGGACTTAAAACGAAGATGCCATGAAGCTTGAAATAATGAAGACAAAGTTCTGTGCTAAAACTTAGACTGTCCAGAAACTCAGTTTCTGGAAATTGAGTTTTCTTGAAGAAGAGAGGAAACTTAAACTGACTTTGATAATGTCAGTTTTCAGTTTCAGATTTCAAAGAGCACGTTAAAAAGAATGAGACACAAGGAATTCGAAGTCATACTCGAGATGTCTCCAAGTGGTGTCAAAAAGCCAGTACGAGGATGTAGGGATTTTCAGTGAACCGAATCATAAAATTCCAAGTGAACCGGATCGATTTATGGATATTGCATATAATCAAAATTCACAAAATCTAGCATGCTCCTATGAATTTAATTCGTGAATAAAGAGATTACCGTAAATCCGTAGAGTCTGATCCGATCTTTCACGTTTGAACATCCAACTTTCAATTCAACCACGCGATTTAATTAAATCTGCGGAAATAGAAATTAGAAATCTAATTTCTAGATTAATCGAAAAACAAAGAAAAAGAAGATGAAGAAAAATCTTGTTCTCCAGATCAGATCTTCAGGGCTGTATCCCAATGCTGTTCAGATCTGCTACTGGTGAGGATTCCACAGATTTTTATCAGTAGGCCAGAGTCGAAAAATCCTTCTCCTCCCTCTACTGCATGCGACGCCCTCTCTCTCTCTGATCTAGGGTTTTGACTGATTTTGAATAATCACAAAATGGCTAGGGTTTCAGAGAGTGAGAGGTCTATTTATAGACCCAAGGTTTTATCCCTAATGGGCTACTGGACTCAATTCAACATATATTACTTGGGCCAGTCCTGGGACCTAATGCAAATAATAAAGTGGGCCTATAAATTAATTAATTTCCATGTCCACAACCCAGGACACAAGTAATTAATTAATATTAATTCTTTTTCACCACATAATTAATACTGACCTACCCTTTTATTACCACGTTATGAGAACAGACTGCATTAATTGAGAATCCCCATATTTAAGGTTACCGGACATTCATTAATTAATCGGAGCTTCTGACAAGCTCTATCTACAATTAATTAATATCTTATTATTCCTGAGTAGTACCACTCAATCCTTATCACTCGTGCCTGAACTTAATCAGCTTGCAGGACTTTGGCACGATGAATGTCATTGAGCTCCTCAGGGAATGTCCCCATCTTATTACTCGGATATGGTTACCTAACCCAGTCTGAGGCAGTTTTACACGAACTGCTGTTACCTAAGATGCGGATATACGAGCACGTTACTTTGGCTCTCCACCATGGCAAGTCAAAGCAACAGTCAATCCGTGCAAACCTCTGAACCTTCGTTAGGGTTTGGACTCAATCAATAACGAGATCTTGTATTCGCTGATGTCAGACAGTTGAATACATCTTACTGCGGTCCATCAATACGCCACCCTTGCGTACCAGCATGTCACTTATTCCGACAATGCTACAGCCATCCGGACAGACGTATCCTCATACGCTGTCTCGGTTGTGATCAGGTTTATGTCTCTGTAACATCTCCCCCCTCGGGACCAATGTCAGAGCCTGCAGTCCGATGCACTCCAACCCACACCTACCCCTCAGGGCGCGGGCATCTACCCTCGGTGCTAGGGCCGTAGCCCCTTTCCAGCTCCAACTGGCGGGTTGTTGGTAGGAGGGATCGAACCCATTCCCTACCCTTTAACATCAATCCCAAAGGGAGTACAAGTGTACGAGGCTGAAGCTGTCTAAGCTTAAGCCACTTCTTGGTGATTATTACTTTTCAAGTAATAATCACAACAATCAGTTTCCTACTATGAGATTCTGATTATCACGGGCATAGCTAACCTACTGAATTTATGGGAAGAACATAAATCATCCATCATACAGGTTGAAGTTTGTGAGGTGCGTCCTCACTTCAAGCTGAAGAAGGACAGAGGTTCCCGACGGGCTAACCATAAATCATGAGAAGGCTTGTAAATCTGTGACTTAGTGGATTTCCGATGAAGTTCGGAAGAGTGGACGTATGACTTTGATTCCGAACCACTATAATATCCTGTGTTATTTACAACTTTCTTAAGTTTTTGCATATTAAGTTTTCGTACTTATTTGAAACCTTCAATACTTGACTAAGTATTGAAGTACATATCTGAAACTTTCTTAAACTTACTTCGAGCCTAAACTTAGTTTTATCAAAATTGAAAACTGAGTTCCAGTCATAATTCAGAACAAGTGCAAAATGTTTTAACTTCCGCTGCTTATATTTGCACTCTAATTTCGGACCAACACATATTCATATATTATAAATCTTTCCTAATAAATAGACTTCTAAAAAATAACTGTAAAAGAAATAGATTTAGATTTCTTAAGAAAATTTTGAAAATAAGAGAAAATAAACTTTGAAAGAAAAATTGAAATAAATGCAAAAATAATTTTTTTTAATATGAAAAAACGCAAAAACGAACTTTTCTGAACTTAAATTTTATTTTATGTTTTGTTTTATTTGTCGGTTGATTAAAAAAATAAACTTTTTTTTTATATATATAAAAAATCTCAGTACTTGTTTCCATTTTATTTTTCATTTCGGATTTTAAAATATCTTATGCTCATAAATTTTGATTTACTTTAATTTTAAGTTTTATTTTTAAACATTTGAAATTCTGTTTTTATAGTGTTCAGAAACGATGAAAAAGGGAATGATATGAGGATATAATAATAAATTAAAAGTTGACGTGCTTAACAGAGTTATTTTAATAGTCAATAAGTCTAATTGATCGAAATAATCTTAAAAAAATTATTTTGATTTTGATATAATAGTTGAAGGATTAAATTGAGTTTAATGTAAGCTATGAAACTTAATCTCCCTCAAGCCCTACCCCATTACATATATAATACTCCACATTACTAGAATTGTACCCGTGTGTTGCACGAAAATATATTTTATACTTATATTTAAACTTTAATATAAGATAATATAATTATTTTTAAATTTATATTTTATTCAAATAAACTTAATATTATATCTATTTTACATATTAAGAAAAATATTTTAATATTTAAAAAACTGTATAAAGAATACTAAATAAAAATATAGTTATATAATATTAATTGTATTCATCTGATGACAAAGCAAAAGTATTTTTTCAATTGAAAAATAATAGAGTATATTCTAAATTGCATTATAACATATGTGGATATATTAAATTCACTATATATTAGTTGCATGACTTTCATAATTTTTTACATGTATTAATTATTATAATTTATAATATTTTAGCTTAAATATATTTAATTCATCTATGTTATCTCCTATATTGAGAACTGTCAAGCTTTCATATTATCCAAAATACATGTTTCTAATGAAAATGTATAAATACTAAATTTTGTATTGGCAAAATATTCATGAATTTATTTAATATATCTTATTTGATTTGACACATTTTTCAAAAATTTTGGAGGAAATTTCCTGGAACTCCTTTAGTACTCCTTCCGTCCTGGGTCTCTTGAGACGTTTGACCGGGCACGGAGGTTAAGAAAAAGTGATTAGAAGAGTTAGTGGAGTAGGATTAGTAGGTTAATGATTAGGAGAAATAGTGAGGTATGAGAGATAGTGGGGTAGGAGTAGAGTATGTTTAGTAGGTAATTAATTAATAAAAACTTTCCAAAAAAGGAAATGTTGCAAGTGTTTTGAGACGAACCAAAAATGAAAATGTTGCGAGTGTCCTGGGACGGAGAGAGTATATTATATAAATACTCATAAATTCTAGTGTTAAATTATATGATGAGTCAAAACTCTGTATATATTATTGGCATAATACTGTATTCAATAGTATATTTACAATTTGTTGCTATTAAATCATGTTTGAGTCTAAGTATAGTTGACTCAATAGCTAGCATGCACAAAATTGAAATGTTTAATTAGAAATTTTTGAGTGGAATAATGAGAAGTTTCCAAATCCTTGTTTTTTTTAGTATTAGAAAAAAAAAGTAATTTAGTCCTACAAAAATTATTTCAATTATATGTTTCATATTACTATTTTAATGTGCCTTGGTTTTATGACTCAATTTTAATTTTTGCATTGATTTACAAGTGCAAATAATTTAGAAATTGAAAAATAACTTAGTCAAAATTTAAACAAATGAGAAAATTATCAGACAATTAGTTTTCATAAAATAAGGTTGCATTTCGCTTGAATATAATATTTTCTTAACCAATCTATTATGATAATAAATTAGATTAATCAAAATAGAGGAATTATGTATGTAGAAAAGAATAGAAATGGAGAATCATTGATAGGTGGATGCCAACTATATCATAAAAATGATGGCTATCTTTATTCCAGCTGTATCCGATTCCCCCCCACTGGGGATGCGCCACGTGTCTCTCCCTCCCGGCCCCGTGCCGCTTCTCTTGCCCGCTTCCACATGCATCAAATTGATCGCCTCGCCAGTCGGCTCCTTTGTGCTACATTTTATGTATTTTTTTTTAATTGGTACGGTCTCATTATTTTTTTATTGTGAGATGGATCGTGATAAATTATTTTAATAAGTTAAATACATTATTTTATTTTTAAGAATTACATTATTTGCGATAAATAAATACATCATTTGCAATAAAGAAATACATCATTTTATTAAATTAATATCACAATAAAAATAGTGAAACATCATTTACAATAAAAAAATACATCATTTCATTAAATTCGTCTCACAATAAAAATGATGAGACCGTCTCATCTGAGACTTTGCTTTTTTTTATTTTATTTATTTATTTTTAAGATTAAGAATCTTGTGTGTGAGTTATTTGAATTTCAACTTGATAAAAATTTGTTTGAACTCATTTAATGAAGCTCATTTATTAAACAAATTAAATTAGAGTATCTTATTAGTAAGTCCGTGAGCAAATAAGAAAGATAAAATAATTAATTTTATTAAAGTACTCCCTCCGTCCCATAACATTAGTCCTGTTTTCCTTTTTCGTCTGTCCCAAACATTAGTCTTGCTTTCCTAAAATGGAAAATTAATACACACCCATTAATAAAATACTAATTTCCTCTATCTCACTCGCATTGGTATCTGTGCCGGAATGAAACAAGACTAATGATCCGGGACGGAGGTAGTAATATTTTTATGATTTCATAGTTACAATAATAATAAATCTTTCTAATAATGATAAAATCTTCAATTTGAGCATGAATATAATATTAATTTTGAAATAAATAATTTTTCCTCTAAAAAATAATAATAAGTATAAATATTTTAAATATATTCTAAATTTAGAATGTTCGCTTAGACTCAACTAAGATTAGATAAAGTTTGTAAATTTCAAATTATTAGATAAAAGATCTCAAAATTAAACTAAATACTAAACGAGTAAAACTTGATTCAATTAAATAATACCTATCTTTATAAAATAAGATTCCTGAGACAATCGCACACAAAATTTTGTGGTAATAGAATAAAGAGGTACTCCCTCCGTTTCATTTATTTGGTCCCATTCTAACTTGTACGAATGTCAAAACTCATTTATGAATATATTAAATATTTGAACAAATTTTCTGAATTACCATTATTTAGCAATAACTATTAATAATAATTCTATTAATTATGTTAAAGGTAAATTTGTAAACACATGAAAAAATAATAATAAATTTAGATAATGAACTAACTAAATGCTCCCTCCGTCCCACCTCAATTGTCCCACTTTCCTTTTTCGTCCGTCCCATCTCAATTGTCTCATTACTTAAAAATGTAACTTTTTCACACTCAACAATAAAATATTAATTCCACCCAACTTACTTTACACTCACACTTCTTGGTTATTGTGCCCAAAGTCACCGGAACAATTCAGCCGGGACGGAGGGAGCAATAGGGATGGAGGGAATATGAAGAACGATGGAAGAATAACGTAAAATGGGAAAAATAAAATAAAAACCGTTATACAAAAGGTGGCTGGCTGACCGAAGCGTGACAGCCTGTTCACAGCTCTCTCTCTCTCTCTCTCTCTCTCTCTCTCCAAACAAATACATGTATCATGTATGGAATGTATGCGCGTCGTAACCCACCTTTTGCAAAAAGCTTCATCCCGTCGATTGGAAATCCCACTCCCCATTGCTTCAACCTTTGAATGAAAAACCCTTTCGATTTTCCTCCCTTAAGCAATCTTTCTAAAATCCTGCATTTGATTCTCCTTATTGCTTTTGGTTTTCTACGTGAAAACTAGTTTCTTTTTCTCTTCTTTTTTTTTTGTTTCCAGCTCTTGAATGTGAGCTAATCTAGCCCTAAATTTACGCTGCCTTTCTTCGACTAATCTTTTTCCAGTTTAAAGAACACGCATTGAGAGAGAAAAAAGCCCGGAGACACAAAAATGTTTGATGGGCTGATGAAAAGCAAGTTTTATTCCAGATGGTAAGATTGATTTTGATCCGTGAATATCATTCTTGGGATGTTTTTCTTTTCTCTGTGTGTGTGTGTGTGAAATTTCTAATCCGATTTCTTGGGTTGATTTTGTACCTTGAAAAATATATTTAGCAAGTCGGATATTACGCTGATGAGGTCTCGAATCGAGATTATAAAGAAGAAGAGAAATGCAACGCAGAAATATCTGAGGAATGATGCTGCGACTCTGCTTATAAATGGATTTGATGTTGATGCCTTTGGCAGGGTAATCTCCCTCCCTCGCTCTCTCTATGATGTTTTATCATGAATTTTCAATTTGTTTCTTCAATCAAATTTCCCTAAATCTGTTGTTGGTTTATTTTGTTTTCGATTATTTTTTTTCCCGAAATTCTTGAAATCATTTGTCGAAGAAACTGTGGCATTTCACTCTCAAAATCCTAAAATTATCGAGGGTATGAATTCATTGAATTAGTAATGGAATGAACATTTGTTAGTGCTTCACACTTCTCCTTGTTGAAGAACAATCTTGGCTAAAACTCTTGTTTTATTGATGGACCCTGTGATTCTGCATTGCATAAACTTCAAGATATGCATTCTTGTGACTGATAGTGCTGTTTTCGGTGTTCAAACAGGCCGAAGGGCTTCTTGCTGAGATGGACAGGTCTCAATGTTACGAGTTAATTGATCAGTTCTGTGAGCATGTCTTAAAGAATCTGTCTGCCATGAACAAACAAAGGTAGTGTTTTCTTGCTACTATGCTGTTTCTGGAAATACACTGTTTGTGTTCGATAAGCACCATGTTTTTCAGACATATTTGAAGTTCACATGAAAGGAAATATCTTAGCATTCCCTTTGAATGTAGATTGTGAAAGAGGAAAAGTGGCCTTACCTAAAGTTGTTGAGAGTTCTTTTCTTAGACTGCTAGAACTAGTTGAAACCCAACGTAAGCGTTGTGGATAAAATCCATGCTTAGATATAGTTTCTGAGAGCTGATTCATTCAAATCAGAATATGATGCTAGCTAAAAGAAGATCCCCAAAGCTCTCTGGAGATGCTATTTTCCTCTTATCGAATGTTCTTTATAAGCAGGGAATGTCCCGAAGATTGTAGAGCAGCTGTATCGACTTTGATGTTTGCAGCAGCGAGATTTGCTGATCTGCCTGAGCTACGGGAGCTGAGAACTGTGTTTTGTGAGAGATACTCGAACTCCCTTGATTTTTATGTCAATAAACAGGTACCAGGCACTGCATATCAAAGCAAAAGCATGTCTTCTTCTTTTGTTGTTTGGCATTCCACTCTTCGTCTACTCGAGTAATTTTGGGGATGTGTTTTATTTAGTTCTCTGAGAAGTTGAAGTCAGATCCTCCTTCAAATGATAAGAAGCTCCAGTTGTTGCAAGAAATAGCTGCGGAAGCTGGCCTAGAGTGGAATTCAAAAGCTCTGGAAAATAAGCTTTTTAAGGGGCCTGCATATGATAAGGTAAATTTTGGCATCATTCATGAAAGATTTGAAACATGATTTTATATCTTTGGTGAAATGTTTAACTCTGTTGCAGAAGCTCGTTAAGGAAACCAATAACTCTGATCGCCCTTCCCAGAATCGCACGAAAGAATCTGCTCGAAAAGCCAGCACAGGGTATGAGTTTTCCCAGGCAAGAGAGCCTACACCTGAGAGAAAACAGGACCTGCCATATCGCGAAAGAAAAGAAACTGCTAGAAAAGAAGAGAGAATCCCTAGGCAGAGAGTCGTCGTAAGTCCTCCTGTCGAGGTCAAGGAAATACAAGTGGATGCAGTTAGGACAACTGGGAAACCTAATGAGGCAATGAACTTAAGAAACATTTCCAAGAAAGATGGCAGAGATGAACCCCCGAAGCAGAGGGTGATTCCTCCTCCTTATACTAAACCTGAAGTGAATGCAGCGAAGAGCAAATATACGAACGAGAGCGATTCGTGCAAGGGCCAGGTGGAAGAACATGAGGTGCATGGTGCTAAGGTGGTTGGGAAATCAGTGAGGACAAGGCACCACAGACCTTCACGAGGGGAGGAGATTGGTGAAGGTGGTGATGAGAAAGAAAAGAAGAGAGAAAGAAATAAGGAGAATGTAGCACAGAGTCGAAGAATCTTGAAGTTCTTTGATGGTGGCCATGATCAACGAGACAACGAGGAGAAGATGATGGACAAGCTTCTGAGGCACTACAGTAGGAAACCGGGGCCAAGCATGAAGAAGGGGAAATCTGAAGAAGAGCATGCGAGCATAGTGAATAACCTGAGGTCGTCTTCCTTTCGCGTCGAACGGACGGAGGCGACTCCGAAGAAACATTCACGGGCTGCTTCCTTCCAGCCGGAGCTAGTGAATGGCTATGACAATGGCATTGGCCATGTGCATCCGAAGTTGCCGGAGTATGAAGAGTTTGTGGCTCGACTTGCAGCATTTAGAGGGAAATGAGAGAGAGAGAGAGAGAGCATATTGCTTCAACTATTATTCATTTTATTCTTTAAAATTTGAGTGAGGTTCAGGTTTTGATATCTCCAGAATCAGCAAATATATATATAACATGCTCTGACTATCTTGTTGTTTGTCAAATCTGAATCCTTTTTTTTTTTTTAATTACTACTCCCTCCGTCTCATTATAATTATCACCTTTTTTTAGTACGAAAATTAAGAGTTGTGAGTGTAGAATGAATAAAGTAAGAATAATATTTTATTATTGAGTGTGAAAAAATTGACAATTTAAAAAATGTAATAATTTTGTTGAGACGCCCAATTTAATTAGTGAAACTCAAGTAGGACGGAGGGAGTATTTTTTAATCTTAATTGTTTTGGTTAATTCTATTCACTGCTCTCGATTTTCTCATTACAGCCACCAAAATAATACTAAAATATAATTATACAATTTCTTTGACTATTATATCGTTGTAATATTCAACTATTCAAAACTGAAATACAATTCTTATTTGTTGTCTCGACTTAAAAAATGATTATTTTACCTGATTCAAAGAGAATAGAATATATATTTGTTTTATTGTATTATCTTAGTTTTAAATTATTAATTGGGTTCATTTATTTTTGGCTTTGTTTTGTATTACTTATTTTTTTTATTATCACATTTATACATATAATTGGACAACATAAAAAATAATTTATTTATATTATAAATTTATTAATATATAATATCAGTGTATACAGTTTAAATTAAATCTTCTAAGAAATATATAATTTTATTAAGGGAAAACAGGGAAATATATCCCAAAATTTTACCAATTGGGAAATTTTATCACAACTTTTTTCAATTAGAGAATTATATCCCAAAATTTACTTTTGCTAGGGAATTTTATTCTCAAATGCCAACTCAATTTTTAAATGCCATATGGCATTGACGTGACGTTGAATCATAGTCGCATCATTGCCATGTGACTGACGTGGCATTTTTAAATTTCTAATAATATATTTATTTTTAAAATATTTTTTAATTTGATAATTGATTTTTTTTGAATTTTATTTTAAATAATATTTTTATATTTCAACTATTATTTTTTCTTAAAAATGCATATTTGATATTTTAAGTTAAAATATTATAAATAATATTAGTTGAATTAAATATTATGGATATACATATGAATTTGATTTTCTAATAATGAATTTTAATTTTATAATTAATATTTTATTTTTAATAATACTTTAATTTTAAATGCCAAATATGTATTTTAAAAATAATAATTGATAAATAAAAATAATACTCAAAACTAAAATATTTTTAAAATATAAAATATATTAATTATCAAATTAAAATATATTTAAAAAAATAAAAATATTATTAAAAAAATGACACGTTAATTCCATATGGCAATGACATATCTACGAGTCAGTGCTATATCAATGCCACGTGTCATTTAAACGTTGAGTTGGCATTTGAAGATATAATTCCCTAATTGAAAAAAGTTGGGATAAATTCCTTATTTGGTAAACCTTTGGAATATATTTCCTTGTTTTCCCTCTTATTAATTATATTTTAATTTTATAAAATAAGACATTGTATTTTTAATTTGCCAACATAATAGATGAAAAAAAAAATAATTAGCTAAAGGAACTGACAAATTTGCCCCTGAAAAGGTTCTCAGATGGCACCAAGTTTAATTTGCACATATCCAACAGCATAAGATGAGGTAGTAAATAATACAGATCATATAAATTATAATATATAGTAACAAATTAATATATATATATATATATATATATATATATATATATATATTTATAAAAGGGCAAATCCTTATAAATCCCCCACCCCTCAACTATTTCACTCTAGCTATATTCCCCCAAACAACACACTCTCTCACTGCAATTCATTTCTGTCTTCAAGAATGGATGGTGAAGAAGAAGCAGCCTACTGGCAGCATGAAAAGTCATGCTGGCCCGCGAGCTACTCGAGTCGAAGATACGAACGGTTCGTGCCCGTGAAGAGATCAAAAGTTCCCATTTGGAGAAGGATATGGAAGAAGTTGAAGAAAGAGAAGCAAAGAATCTTTCATTGCTCCTCAAACTCAATGAGGTTCACCTATGATCCACATTCTTACTCACAAAACTTTGATCAGGGCTCCCTTTGGGACGATCACCACGATCATTCTAGATCCTTCTCCGCTCGTTTTGCTGTTCCCTCTAGTATCTTCGACAAGCCCAGATTGATGGTTTGATTCATTTCATCATCATCATCATTCACAAGAATAAAAATCGCATCTTTTTTGCTTTTATTTATTTATTTGTTTCTTTCTTTTTGTAGTCTTGTTTATAGCATGCTTTGTAATTAGATATGAATGAGAAATCTTGGCAATTTTGATGGAATTTGCTTCCTCATTTCTGTCTTTATTTAATTATGAGTTATGATTGAAAAGATTTTCTTTTTTTTTTTCTTGAATATTTGATGTTATATTTGTGTTCATGCTGAATCAAATCAATCCATATTAAAATATAGTTTTTTTCCTATTGGTTCATTTTCTAGATTTTAAAAGAAACTGAGGTAGGGTTTTACTTTACTTTACTCTTTCCTTTTTTTTTTCTTTCTTTTTTATTAGGGGTGTTAGTATAAAAATTTATTTAAAAAGAGGTGGCTAAAAGAAAATAAAATAAAATAAAACAAAGCCCTTTTTTAATTTTTATGAATTGAGTCTTCTTCATAGAGTAATTAAATTAATCTATTGAAAGTATAAGTAATGAAATTCTATTTTTAGTTTCATAAAAAAGGAGCAAGATTTGGGAGGGGCCAATTTGTAATTAATTAATAATAGTGGGGGCGTTTCAAGTTGCAGACATGAGAGTGAATTGTGGCGTAACGTCTGACTTGATTTCTGAAACTGAATGAAATAATAAGTTGGTAACGGTAGACGAAAAATTAATTATTATTTATTCTTTTCATTGGATACCTTTTTGGTGATTAGTAATTTAAATATTAAAAAATTAAAAATGGTATTTAGTTGGTGATTTCATTTCAGAATTTTAATGATTTCTAAATTCATCTTTTAAAGAATTTGCTGAATTAGGTGATTGAAATTTGAATGTTGGTTCATTATTCTCTAAACTACCAATTATTAAATTTTATTTTCTTGTAAGTTAATTGAGATTTAGTTTCATATGGAATCTGCTCAATTCTTTCTTGAGAGTTTATTTCTTAGGAGATGGAAAGAGATCACATATATTTGTAGGGTTAGAATAGCCAAACTATTCGAATCTTCGATAGCGGCTTTAGACCTGGCCTACCACAAGCTAGGCTTAGGCCGGCATATTTGTTAAATATGATTAAACTCGAACTTTATAAAAAAGCATATTTAGTTAATATATATTTTTTAAACAACTTTATATTTTGTTAAGTAATATATCTTATTTATTGCTAAATGTATTTAATATATAATATATTAAAATCTTAAATAAAAGTAATTTTAAAAATATTTAATAGGCTAAAGTCCAGCCTACTATGTTTAATACATCTAGGTCCTAGCCGAGTTTTTATAAAAATCTATTATGGATAACAGGTCAGACTTGGGTCTATTATTTTTTAATAGACTTAGGTTTATCAAGTCAAAGTCTGACCCGGCCTGACCTATTTCTATTCCTAATTTCGACACATTTTAAATATACAATGCTATAATATAAAAAAAAAATTATCTCAATATCTCAATATTTGTTTAATAAAAACAAATTAAACATGAACTATAAAAGTCTTTAAAGTCATTGTCAGTCCCTTACAAGAGGTCTAACTGCTTTTAAATGTAATAAAAGCTGCATTGATCCAAAGGGCATGAACATTGCTGACTGTTGTATTTCAGTTTTATTTGAGTCAAATAATACAAAAATCGTGGCCTTTTTAAAAATGAAAAATATATTTTTTAATGAATAATATATAAACATTCAATTTGACGACACAAATTATTGTGTAAATATTATATATAATACTCAGGTGACCTTCGAATAGTTGGTGCATAAGGTTTATTAGCTTAGTTTTGAATTTTGGTACGTGCATTTTGGATATTTTGAAGAATAAAAAATATTTAAACATTTTTTTTGGTTTTAATATGTATGTAAATATAGGGAAGTTATAAATAGGGTCATGTCTATATATACACTAAAAATAAAGTTAGTGTTAAAGTCAAAATTAATCTGAGTTCTTTGATTGAGCACTTCAACGATTGATATAAAAAGAATTCATTATTAGGTATAATTTTTCTATACATAATATTATATTTTAAAGAATGTATAAAATTGTAAATAAGTTTGATCTGAATCACTAATTTGATATAGAAAAGAAGAGTGTGAATTCAATGCTAAAAAATCACAATGCACTAAAATGTAAAAATAAATATTTTCATTTTAACTAACAAACAATCACTTTTCCAGCTAGACAATTTTTTTTCCAATCCTTATTTATTGCTTAATTCTTATTTGACCCATTTCTGGTGGGACTGAAGAAAATGAAGGGGAAAAAAAGTAAAAATAAATAAGTAAAAAACGTATCAATATGAAAGCATGTTGTCTAGTCATCAGCCAAGTTTCAATTTTTTGTGGGTCAACTACATAAAATCTCATTTAACTTATTTTTTCGATTTAGTTTTTTTTTTAAATTAAACTTTGAAATTCAAATATATTTATTGTTACAACACAAATATTGGTATTTTACTTTAAAAAATAACTATAATTAGATATATTTTAAATTCAATGTAACAAATTAGTGTAAAATTCATTTTTTATTGTAATGAGTGGCGTTTTCAGTTACACATGACATTTGAAATTGCAGTGATCTTGGTCATTTTTGCCTTTAAATAATTAAAAGATTATATTTTCCCTAAAAATGCATTTCATCCTAACAAGAATATTTGTTATAAATGATTTAAATGAGAATAAGATGATCCTTTATGTTCTTAAATTTATAATTAATTAATTATAAATAAAATGCTTTAATTATTAGGTTCTGAAATTTCGGGTTTTTGATGATATTGTACAACTAGAGTTTATGATTCTCTTGAAAATGAAGGTGAACCACTCACTACACATAATTATGTCATCACCTAATCTTATGACATCGTCTACTCATTTTTATAGATAGTGTTGTAAAAATTCCCGCCTAGAACTGATTAGGTTCAGCCTAGGCGGTCCTCAACCGAACCGATTACTCTCTAATCCACATGTCTAATCGGCCTGGTGAGTAATCGACGCCTAGGCACCTATCTAGGTGGCCGGCCAAGCTCGCTACGCGCCATTTATTTGGCCGACTAAGCATGCTGCGTGCCGCTTAATCAATTTGAGCGGCTTATTTTTTAAAAAATAATTAAAATTTATATAATCTTATTTTTTATTTATTGATAAATATATATTATATATATTAAAAATTAAAATTAACTTACTGATTAATTGCCGCCTAGAAAACGCCTAGTCCCCGCCTAAACCGTCTAGGCGCTAAGTTCCACCGGAACGCCCGACTAACGCCTAACAATATTTACAACCATGTCTATAGGTTTCCTATGAGTCCTGCTCTCAAATATGGAACAAAATTCAGCCCGATTCATAATTCCTTGTAAAAAAAATTGATTAATTTTTACCATAAATCGGATGACCTCATCTATTGATCGACCAATTCTTATAGAATTAAAATGAAAATTGGCTAATTATATCCGTCTCATAAAAATAAAATCCACAAGCTATCCAAGTTTTTGTAATTTTCTTTATAGAAAATTGATTATTGATTTCAAAATCTTTTATTAATGAGTTTTACACATAAAATCTTTGCCGTTGAGATGTAGTCTCAAAGTCGTTAACATCATTTTTTTATTAAATTGGGATATATTATTTGAATGGAGAGGAAGTAACTATATATTGTCGAGACTATTGAATTCTTTTTATTTATGGGTGAGTTAAAATGATCTTAAAAGTCAATGTTGATGTCATTTCACCAAAATATAATTTCTCAAATATTTAGTACTCCACTATTCTTTAGGAAAAAAAGTATGCAGCTTAGAGTTATTTTTTTTTGGTCTGTGCATTCATCTCTATAGCCTAATAATCCTTAGCTTTCTGAAATTGATGTCATTCATCCAAAATGTCAATATCAATAATTTCCTTGTTGAATCATATAAATATTCCTATCCTTACAATGAACACATTTAATGTATTTACCGATTATGCAACACTAAAATATTAGTTGTTGAGCCCAAAATGATTCATTTTGGGCCCATTTATAAATAAATACGGCCGATCCATTTAAATAGTAGGTCGAGTCATTCTTGCGATCAAGGACTAATCCAGAAATGAAGAGTTTAAGAGAGTCGGTAATATCGCTTGAAAACATACTAAGAATAGGAGCTGCCTATACTGCTCAGACTGCCTCGCCTCGAGGAGCCTCACTCAAGCGGCTTCACCTCGAGGAGCCTCACTCGAACAGCTTCACCTCGAGGAGCCTAGGAAGCCCCTATCAAGGCCGATTTTATGAAGCTCTCGAGTCACTGTCAAGCGGTGGCAGTACACTCGACCGGTGGCACAATTCTCAAGCGCTCGAACCACTTGAGACAACGGCCCTTCGAAGCATCATTATGACAGACAGATAAGGAAGGAATCTTACACATCTTATTTCCGATTTGAGCATATCCATTTGAGATTTGTGAGTAAAAAAATATACTTGAATAGATAAAATAAAATTTGAACATATCTGACTGTATCACATCTTCTTTCCTTGTAAATCTAGGGTTCCTCTTCTATAAATATTTGTGTTGTCATTGTAAAAATCATCGAATTTTCTCCATTCATAATCATTCAGCAATAAGATTATTATTCTGTTTTATCTTAAGTATTCTTTCTTTATTTTCTATTATTCTCGAATTTCACCCATCAACATGGGTATTCGAAAAAATAAGGGAAGAAGGTGTCAAAATAATAGATATATAATCAAGGATATCTAAGTGGGTGGCTTAAAAGCATGTTGAATGGCTCTCTCTCGTGGATGGTGTCTTTTCTCAAATTTGAATAGCTAGTCTAAGAATATGAATGAAGCAATAAGCCATGATTGACTTTACTTTTCTTTTCACTAATCTCACCTACTTTGTGAGTGGGAATATTGTGGGGGTAAAACAAAGCGTTTTGCATAAATTATCATCACTAAGATTATTTTTGTTTTAATTCTATGATAGGTTTTAACGAATGAAAAACCTCAATATTTTACTTTGTAATATTAAGATGTTATTAATAAAATTATAATTGTATATAGCGATTGTTTGAAATATATTTATCTTTATTCTTCCATATCATATATTAGTGTAATTATAATGTAAACTATTCTCTATAATATACAATCTATTATATATGTAAAACTAATGAAAATAAATGAAAGTATATCAAATGTAGAACCTACAAAATTTGGAGTTTGATATAAAAAAATCAGCTTATACAAGTTTATACTTTTATTTAAGAAATTGTAAATAAATAAGTTAGAAAAGATACAATGTTTAACGAAAGAGTGATAATTATAATCTTGTGGATATTTTATTAGTGGTATATAGAGAGCTTATAATGTAGAGAAATTAGTAAACAAAGCATACAAGGGCTAATAAAAGGATAATTAATAATTAGATTATCAACCTTAAAACTATGTCGTTTCAATTGAAAATATCACAAAAGTTAAACAAGAAGGCAGGAATAAAAATATATCAAATCCTTTTTGGGAAAGTAAGCAAAATGAAATATGATTTTTTATGTATATAATATAATGTGGTTGGATGGGAATTTTTTTTAGGAAATTGGATGTATTCATTAAAATTTATAATTATTTGTAAGCTTCATTAATTGTTTTCTTAGATAGCAATGTGTGTAGTAGCAGAGACTGTTGTGTGTCGCTGTCAGAAATCAAGAGAATTGGTTCCATGTTGAGTACTGTAGCATTCAATTCTCAACTAATTTTTCACTTTTTTTCATTCGTGCTTCATATTTCACCATCCACAAAATCATGTGATTATTTTCTTACCACATGAAAAAACTTTGGTACACCCACATCAGGTGACTTTTTATTTTTAATATTTCAAATATATAAATTTTTAGTGAATATTAGATAAATTCTAATTATTTTTTTAAATTCCGTCTAGATGGTTTATTGCCCATGTATCGATTACTCATCAATCTCTCTAAACATGGATTACGCTGACTTTTGCAAAATAGACAAATATATTAAAAATTATTGTAATTTTTTAAATATATTACTAAAAGTGATATGCTTAAATAAACACAAATTATCAATTGTGTTTCAAATTTATGATGGAAAGAAAAATTTAACGACGAAAAGTTAACAATATGACAAAAAATCTAAATGAAGCGATGCTATTTTGTGGATTTTTAAAAAATTGATGTCGTTTTGTTTGGACTTTCCAAAACATTAACTGTTACAAATTTAAAATGAAACTAACAATTTGTCATTTATTTAAAAGTGCAAATAATTTTTAATATTTATTAAAAATAATAATTTTTAATATATTTACACATTTAAGGTATTATAAACTATTGTATAAGAGGGCCATTTTTCCAATGTACACTTTAAAAAAAATACACCTTCCGTCTCATAGAAGTAGTCTCATTTCCTAATTTCTCATTTTTGTTTGTCCGATAAAATTGTCTCATTTCTTAAAATAACAAACTTTTTCACAGTGACGAATAAAATATTAATTTCACTACAATAACAAACATTAGTAACTGTGCTAAAAGCAAAAAAGATACGACTCAATGCACACTTTCAATGACAGCTATGAGTTATCCTCGTAATACATAAACGTGCAGCAAAGGCTGAAAGTTGATGCCTAAATTTTAGAAAGGGTGATGAACTTGGTGCACCACAAACTTTAAAGGACTAAGATTGTAATTTCACACAATAAAAGTTTTTATGTCAAAGCAAATTGACGTCACATTTTCATCTAACTTCCTACCAAATCATCAATCAAGTACAGAAAGTATAACCCTCACAATATATATAGATATATTTGAAACTAACCACATGGACCAGTGTGTGCCATCACTCTTAGCATTCATATCTGCAGGATGAATCATACATGAGTTTGATGATTCATCAAGAAAAGAATTTCCAGTTTCGGGCTTCATAACAGCAAAAATAAGCAATTTATTAAACAAGATGAAAATTTAGCCCATATCAAAGTAAATGTTTTGGACATGAGCCTGGATAGAAGCAAAGAAACAGAATCAATCAATAAATGCATTCAGTTAAGAATATATATAAAATAGAAGCAAGTGAAAAGCATGAAAAACTCTGAATTTATCTCTCAAAAAATATGATATTATCAAAGTTTGGAGGAATATATAGTATGCCAATTTTCTATGTCAGGAGAGATGAACTTACTGGGATGAGAGATGAATCTTCAGATGTGCATTAGAGAAAGGCCACATACAACAATGACCAAGTATACACTGAAATCTATGAAGATAGCTCGGATGGTCTGATAAAGGATCAATCCCCATTCCAGCAATTTAACAGCTCCATCCCAATTCACGTCTGCCTCCAATTTCATTTCTTTCTCATCCTCCTTACCCTGCGAGAAAAGTGTCAATGTCGCAGACACTATCAACAGGTCACTCAGCAGCACTGCATAGAGAGGCCTATAGTCAATGAGGCTCTTCGATTTTACTAATTTATGGGGAAGATTGGTTTGTGACAGAACTACAAGAACTGCTATCACCAAAGAGCTGACAGCACGCTTGTTCTCAGAGGATATGACGCTGAAGTTTATGTCTCTCGCGGTGATTGAATTGAGGCGATACTCGAATGGTTTTCTTGGAAGCTCTGCATCATGTGAAGCTCTGGATGCAACCAGCGCTGATGTTGTTCTTCTGTAGGCGCCTGGAGCTGAAGATGAGGCAGCTGCTTCTTTTCTGCTCATCTTTGTTGCATTTTGTTCAGATACATACTGTTCATCATCATGTGGCGCATCAGGCAACTCATCTACACCTTCAAGAATTAATAGAAAAACAGAGGAAAATTGTAATGTGCAGTGCATATTAGATTAATTAGCTGGGATAACTAAATTTCAACTATTTAAAAGTTTGCAGAGTCACCAATCTTATCAATTGTAAACTAGTGAACTCCAAGTCTTATAATCATCATCACCATTACTAATATACACAAAGTCATGTTTAATATAATCCTATAATGTGCAAGAATTACAATTAAAAGCATGCACATAGCTGCATCATTTTCTGTTTATTAACCAGTAAACATCATGACTCATGAGTCAATAGTCAGGCATGGCAAATTTCATATGCTTGCATTATGTCACAATTATAGCCTATGGTCAAAGTTTACGTGCATAGCTTTGCCCTAGGTTTTTAAGCAATCTAGTTACATTTTAGATACAGCTACATTCATTTATGCACCTCTTAAGGTCGAACATCATATCTACATTGCCTGTAGCATAAATTTGGGTATGTTCACTTCTACGCTATCTTTATACACTATACATTGGGGGGTAGTGTTTCCAAATGTAGGAGACGATCCCCAATTGTAGGACGTTTTCTCTCTCTCAAACTCGCTTTCAGGATATAACCTAGGTTCACATAAACATCATACAAGACCTCCAAACATACATAAATCACACTTTTCGTATTTATAACGACAATGATCGTCCGAACACAACACAAAACCTACATCTACATGCAGTAATGCAGATGCAAATCGATGGCGTCAAACGCATAAAATAGGAATTACGAATACACAGAGAGGGGAAACTTCGAAATTGAGAATGGATTGAAGAAGCGCACAATGTGGAAACAATCCGTCGTCGTTGTCAAGCGGTACAGGCTCTGAGGAGGAGCGCGAGTGCTTGGCGAGGTCGGGCAAATGATCTTCGGGATTATGGGAAAATGAAGAAGATTTTGCGATATTTGGGTCCAGAGCCTGGATCCGACCCGTTATCAATGCCATGCGATCGGTCTCTCGAGATTTTATCTTCTTCCTCCTAGCCTCTCTCTCCATTTCTCCTCTCTCTCTCTCTCTGTTTCTTCCTGGAGTTTTAAAACAATGGCGATTTGATTTGGTTTTTATACTCAAATTATAACAGTTTAATATCTTTCTTATAAATAAATTATAGTTTTTAGTTAGCTAGTTTTTTATTCAAATATTTTCTTAATAAATTATATTTAAAAAACCCAATATAAAAAAAAAGTTTTTAACATAGAATAAGTTACTTAAAATATATCATTATCAATAGTGAAATAGTTGATTAAATACAAAATTTCTTAACTAATACTCCCTCCGTCCCATTGAAGTAGTCCCACTTTCCTTTTTTGTTTGTCCCATAGAATAGTCCCATTTTCCTAAAATGACAACATTTTTCACACTCACCAATAAAATATTAATTCCACTACACTCACAACTCTTAATTCCCGTGCCGAAAAGAAAAGGGACTACTTCACCGGGACGGAGGGAGTACTAAAATACATTATTCATGTGAACTAAGGGAGTGCAGACCGGAGCTGCATCCTAAAAAACCGATTGAATTCGGGTCAGTCGACGGTTAAATCTTTTTCACCCGACAATGCTCGCGTCGGATTCGATCGTCATATTTAATAATATGCCTAAACCTAAAAAAATCTCTAATTTCCATTTCAGTATCCTCCACTCCGACTCGGCTGCACCACTGCACGCCTGGTGATCGCCGACCTGCCAGAAGCAAAGAGGCTGGAAGATGTTGAATTTGTGTATGTGTACAGTTTCTCTCGCTCATTTATATTGTCTACAACTTTATATATTTTCTTCAATTACGGTCTTGAATTTTTGTTCTAGATTCTTTCTCTACGATGAATTTGCGTATATCCTCTTTTTTTTATTTAATAAATGTTGACATATCGTTTCACAGATTATATATATTCATCAAAATTCAGCATCAAATATAGCTCAGTTTCCTATTTGACAATATATATTACTCATTTCCCTAATTATGAAGGATAGCGTGATTGATGTCCAGAGGGAAGTGATACATGAGTTAAGGTGTTTGAATTTTCTTAAAAAAACTCTCGGGTTAGCTTTTCACTCGTGGCCTGCGACGTGGCTGCAATTCAAACAGCACGTTCCCGAGACGTACGCGTCGTAACTGTCGCCGTGTCGTGATTGCTGAGGCGTAACCGCCGTCGCGTCCCTCAGGTGTGGACTGCCTATAAATAGGCATCCCCAGGCAGCAACACACACACTTCCGAAAATAGCATCTTGTTGCATTTCACCTGAGCACTTTCTTGTTGCATTTCACCTGAGTTCTGCCAACTCTGCTCCTGCTCCTGTCCAGTTCGCCGGAGCTCTGTCGATTGCGGTGCTGCCTCGACCGAGACGAAGCCGTTTTACCTTTGGGGACAATCCGCTAAACCCGAGCACTACGGTGGCGTAATTGTCTTGCGGGAAGAGATTCTCTCGACTCGGCTGCTAAGTTCCTTCTGTCATTTTTGTATTATTTTCATTACCGCAAGACTGTTCCTTGTTCCATTTCTACACTTGTATTCAGCTCTCACATATCAACAGTCTACGTGTTCGTGTGCATCTTGGGTGGTTGTGGTCGGGTGGTTCGGGTTTGGGATTGGATTGTCAGGTTTGACCCGACCTGACTGATTGCACACTCATAAATTGAATCAACTAATATTGAGCTACTCGAATCTCAATTTGATAAAAGTTTATTCGAGTTCATTTAGTGAAACTTGTTTATTAAATGAACCATACTTCAACCTAATAGTATTCAATTCTGAACTCTTGAGCAAGTTCCTTGCCTAAAACTAGTATGAAATATAAAATTATTAATTTTATAAATTAATATTTTAATAACTTAAGATAAACAAATATGATAAGTCTTTATCATTACCAAAAAAAAAATTGAATTTGAATATAAAATTATTTTTAAAAGAAATAATTTCTCATTAAAAAATAGTAAATATTTGAAATATAATTTTCATTTGTGCTCGGTTAAGGCTCACTTAAATTCATAAAATTCAGCATATTCAATAAAGTAGGAAGCCCGACTCGATAACAAATGTATCACTACTCAACTTGTTTCATTAATCATTCCATTATATCTCATATGAGTTGCTTTAATTCAATATATTCATGTTTTGTCTTTTGTTAATTTTATTTCAGAAAAATCTCTAAAATATGATGTTTAGATTAATTAATCTAGTTGTTTATCAGTAATTAAAGTGACAAATTCGTCATTATAATTTCTGCAAATATGATTTCAATTTTTTTTAATTATTACTTGATTGACCATACATGCTTACGCTAATGAAATATCCTTAAATTTACAACAATCATAAATAAATTATGCTCATAACTATATATCATGAAACAGAAATATTAATTCCATTTACCCACGTTTTAATATGATTTTTGCAGTCAAAACAGGAAAAGAAAACCAATCAGGATTTAAAAATGGTGGGAAGACTGTACAATAGCAGAAACTGTGATTAATGCATAAGAATAATCATCTATATCTATTTATTTAATGAATTGAATATGATATATGTAACAATATTCACCTTTTAAAATATCTACCAACACCGTCAATAATTCAATATCGTGAAAGTCAGAAAGAGCGATCCAAAAATTATAAAATGGACTTTATTAAATCTTTTGTAGGGAAGAGTAATTTTCATATATTATGAAATGTCAAAAAACTAATTGAGGACCAAGTCCAGTTTAAACTACTTAATTGTTAGGCTCTATCTAAACGCCGCAAATTGTACAACAAAATTTTAATACGCTTATATAAATATACAATGACTAAATTACGAAAATAAATATAGTAAAGAAAATAATAAGCGATATTATCAATGAATACAATTCAACAAATGAAGTGATTTAGCAAATAATTTATAATCATATATATAATCAACGCATTATTTTTAAAATCTACTATGTAGATGCAGGCAGCTATAACCATAAAATCACATTAATTTACAAAGTTATAAAGGAAGATTTTAGATTTAATTAACAAAAAGGTATTTATTAAATGAAACAAAAAGATTTTAATTATTACTACCAGCCATCATTAAAAAAAATAAAATTAACTTTAATTTATGTGATGTAAATAATAATTGGACTCTTTTATTGACCTAATTATATTTCATCTACCAAATTTGGATCACATTAAAGTAATTTAGTAGAAATATATAATTGAATAAAAAGTATTGACAAAATCTCACACGAAATGATATTTATTTACTTATATCTATTTATGGTGTGTAAGTAATTCCAATATTTAAATATATCACTATAAATACGACGACTCTGTGAATGCAAACTATTTCATAATTCTTATAATTTTGTTTGTGGATAAAATTGTGATTTTGCTTTTGGATTGATTTCCAGAAGAAGAGAAAATGCCCAAGGAAATCCAAAAATCACTGCAAGGCAGTCTCTCGAAGCTGAAATTCCCCAACAAAAAAATCCAATTCAACTTGAGCGGCTGCAAGCACGTGAGGACGGCGTCGTTCCCCGACGGCGACAAGGATAACGACGGCGTAGCATTATCCGGTGTCGACAGATTTCTGTTCGAGAATTTCAAATCGCTGTACCAGGAGGAGTGCGAAGAAGGAATCTCGAGGAAAAAGGCGCCGTTTCTGCTCGAGTCGACGCCGATGTTTCTCGATCCTCCGCCGCCGGAAGATCTCTGCCGTTCGTCGCGGTTCTTCGTCGAGTCCGGCTCATCGAGCTCGCGCATAACAGACGAGCCGTTCACCGCCTCGGTATCCGCCACGAACGAGTCGTCGGCGCCCGAGGCGGACGGTATATTGGCGCCGGAAGATTTCATCGCGCTAATGACGTACTCGCAGAGTCCGTACGAAGATTTCCGGCGGTCGATGGAGGAGATGGTGGAGGTGCGGCTGGAGCACAAGGGGAAGGTGGATTGGGCGTTTCTAGAAGAGCTGCTGTTTTGTTATTTGGATCTGAACAACAGAAAATCGTACCGGTATATACTGCGAGCTTTCGTCGATGTCATTGTCGTTTGGCGAGAGACCGCCGGCAAATCTCCGGCGGATCCGCAGCCGTTTAACGACGAAGTCTGAGGAGTCTCAGCCTGATTGAATGGAAGATCAATGGATGGCTGCATGAAAGGTGATCAAAGTAAAAATAAATTGAAACTTGATTTATTTATTTTTTTTCTGTTTTTTTAGATAAATTTTATTTTCTTCTACTTTGGCGATGTTAGATTTTTTTTCCCCTTCTTTGTGAAAAAGAAATTTGCACAACTATTTCAAGTGTGCTGTAAATAATTTTATTAGTGTGTAATGTAATGTAAATTATATCTATCTAGTATCCACTTACTAATTTTAATATTATAATGACAGAAGTTAGTGAAATAATAATTTGGCCACTTTTTTTTATTTAAAAAAAACACATTAATATTTATTGTTTATATTATAATAAAAATAGAATTAAAAAAAAATTATAAATGCAACTTTTCCTTAAGAGCATTAATCTTCACTAATTTATTTATTAGTTTTTAAGAATGCAAGTATAATATGTTTTCTGGTTAATTTTGCAAATTGAAATCTTATTTTTATAGGATTCGTGTTTATCTATAGATTATAGATAGTTGGATGTATAATATAGAAAATAATTTATAATATCATTATAATAATATATAATATTGATAACGAAAAATAAAAATATTCTAAAAAAATTATTGAAAATATGTGCAAATATATTATATTATTGACTATATAATAAGATATTATGGATTCAATTTGCACAATGCATGATCATAAAATTATTACGCTAAATTTATCGTTTGTGTCAAATAGGATGAATCTCAACCATTTGATTAATAGCAGTCAATGATTGATATAAAAGAATATTAACAATTAAAATAATGAGACGTAATTCTTGTTATACTTAATTATTTTATAAGTTATGCTTAAAATCTTAAGCATGACTTAAAAATGAATTAAACATAAAATTTTGAAAAATATTTTAATGTTGACCATTAATTCTTTAGATGAATATTGCAGATTAATCCATATTTAACACAAACTTAATTTTAGAATTGAATCAACTCCACACACATACAAATATACACATAGGAAGCGGATTCGGCTCTAACCTGATAACCATATTTGATTAGCTTGTATGTTATGCTTATTAGTCAATATAAATGTTAAATCTTGTGCATGATATATTATCCTTCACGAAAACTAGTTTTCTGCCTGCGCGTTGCACGACGTATATATATTATTACCATTAGGTTCGAAATATTTTTTTATAAAATGATTATTATGAAAATTTATAAAATGAGACTTATAATTTATATACATATGAAATATACACTATAAAAGTTTAAAATAATAATAGACACATAAATAATGAATCTTTTAACTTATGATAAAATGCTTATGCATAAAAAATGATTTTAATTAAAGGAACCCATTATATAATAGAATAACTAATTTACTCATGAGTAGTAATAAAATTAATACTTGATAAAATAAAATAAAATAATAAAGACTACATATTATAAGTGTATGAAGATTTTCAATTATTACTCATTGATTTGAAAAATAGCATATGAATTACAACATACAAAATTACAAATTCAGGAAAATTTCTTTGTACACAACATTTGAAGTTTTTGACAAACTTCTGTTGTCTTTGTCACATATCAAGATTTTCAATCCAGCACGACTTGTGAGCCTAGACACAACAACATACATCTGTCCATATGAAAATACTGGTTTTGTGAGTAAAATCTCCACATGTAATAACGATTGTTCTTGACTCTTGTTTATGGTCGTGACATATGAAATTTGAATTGGGAATTGTCTATGCTGAAACTTAAATGGGATTCGAGGATTAGATGGTATGAGAGTTGTTGAGGTTCGATTTAAACGGAGCCCATGAATTCGTATTGAGATGAAGATTTGGGAATTACAGGAAATGAATACGCAGAGAAAAGTACGTAGGTTTTTTTTTTTTGTCCCCCTTTACATGTAAAATGAATACATATTTAAAGCATGAAACCCTAACTATCTTCCCTAAATTTTAGGGATAATGGAGAATAATTATCTAATAAGTTGATCTTTGTGTTGACTAGGTCTTATCCTCAACACTGATCCCAAAAAATGGTCGGTATCGAGGATCTCTAAGAGTCAGCGTCGATCTATTCTCTTAGGCAATTTTGAGTCTTTCCTATTCCGAGTGGGCTTAACACTTTAGGGCCGGTGGCTGTTTAGGTCGTCGAGCTTAGTGGGCCTGGGCCTCGAGGGTTTGGCCCCAACAATAGCCCCTTTTGATTTCTGGGTCTATTGCGGATAGGCACTGGAATCAAAACTTCCAATCGAAATGGCATTACAGAATGCGGAGTTTTGAGGCGTCCTAGAGACTGTCCTCAGGGCCCGACTAGTAGGGAGTAGTCGGGATACTAGTCCGTGCCAGTATGAAGATATCTTGGGAATGCAAGCATATGGCGGTATCGGGTGGCATCGGGATGCCGCCCCGTGGGCCAGTGTGTGGGTCCGGAATCCACACGAGTTAGAATCATTCCGGGGAATGTCCTCTTGCATGGAGTGATACTCTCATACGTGCATTCTGTCTAGGCTCCGGGGAGCGCTTGCGGGGCAAGTTCTGACGGATCTCAAGGCACTCGTGGGTTCCCTGGAGGAAGCCGCACGTTCCCGTTGATCGTGCCGATCGCGTCAGAGTTTGTCCTGCGGCTATAAGCATTAGCTTGTGCCTTCCGTAACCAGGTCGATGGCGAAATGGATTACTGGTCAACAGCGAGCCCCGAGTGTGATCTATGATTAAGCCTTGAGTGAGGTTGGACTGATGATGCAGCGGGATAACTTGGGCATTTTGCCTCCCAAAGCAATGATATTCTCATAATTAAAGAGTAGTTGCAGAGTGTCCTTGGTATTTCCTGCAAATTAGTCTAATAAATAGTTGAAAATACTCGAATTTTAAATCATTGTACCAATAGTGTATGATACGCATCATGTTGAGCCACATGCACGTCTTGTGTCCTCGGGTTGGTGTAGCCCCAGCAAAATGGTGTTGCTCAACCCATTTCACCCCAGCAAGTTATATGAATGACCATAGATAATTGATAAATTTCCAAAATCTATCATATGGTAGGAATATTTGATTGATCATCTAACTGAGTAATCGTCATCATTAGCGCTTGTTTGATTCTTCTCCATTGATATTTGCAAATTCTGATTTAAAGAGTCCTGCAAAATTCTTCAACAAGTGATATAGAAAAAATCATTTTTCCATTTGAAAAGAATTGCTAAATTGTGTCTCTTGAGTGGGTATTTGTGAAGCAGACAACACAACGGCAAGAGATTTTCTGAGGTGTACATGTTCGGTGTTTATCATAGTAATCAAATGATATTCTGTGAAAGAATAACAACACAATAATAGTAGCATAAATAATAATTTAAGAACGATAATTTAGAGATAATAAATTTGACCCTGTGCAAGTCGTGATATTTAGGTTTATTAGACTTATCTCGTGGATTTGAGGATGCGGGTCACTAATTGCGTGGAGCCTCTTATTCCACCTTTCTTGCACGTTATGACTCTTTACGTATAATTCTTACCAGTTTATAACCAAGGCAATCGAGAGTATGATGTTCCTCAAGAGTGCTTGATGAAATGAAACAACCGTGATTGTCAAGAGCAGTCATAATAATCCAGAGAGGCATATGAGACATTCTTTAGAGTCGGCAGGATTTAGGCAAGAGCTACATATCACTACCCCAGAAAATATGATATTTGATTCAAGAGGCTCAATTTTATCGTCGCTTAGAATGATGGGGCGTTATGTTAACTTTTCCATGGTGCAGATCTCCTTAGAATTACTTCAGATTCAAGACGACCCCTGACTCTTCCTGCAAAAATTAAAAAAGTCCACACAAATACAATTCTAAAAACAAATTAGTAAAAGGCAGAAATGAGGAGCTTGCGTTCGAGGTGGAGGTGCGTCAAGATCGAGTCACAGATAAGATGCTCCAGTTATTCATATTTCGGAGTATTCGAGGTGCCGCTGAGGGTCTTCAATGCTTCCACGACATCAGTCTTTAATTAGACACTAACTAGTTGCCATCTCCCGATAAAATCAGAGCAAGCTTCCGAGTGTTGTCTTCTCCTTCGAAAAATTCAGCCCTTGCCCATCAAATAGCCCCAGGTGCAATCATTTCATGTTCCTAGATAAATTGATTCTCACGCAACAATGCAATGGAGTATTTGAAATCATAACCTCCCACCACGTTGTTAAGCTAAAAGATGTGTCTGCAGTATTCCATAATGATGACTGGAAATTGGGCGAGTGACTGAGCGCGCAGACATATTCATTTCATGCTCTTCCTTTAGACCCATTAAATTAAATACAAGGTTAATCTGATAAAGCAGGTACAATATATGTAATATTCCAGTATTAAAGCAGATAAAAATAGAAAAGATAAGACCGTAAATCGGCGAGCCCCAGTCGAGGAGAGCCTTGCCAGCGAAAGTCGGGATTAGGCGTCCTAAGGAGTTTCCCTATCTTTCTCGACTTCACATTTACGATTTAAGTCCTTTATGTAGGGACTCAAAATAGTCTTAGTGCGTAATGTCTCCAGTACCCAAAGCTATTTTGCTTTACCTTGGGATGTCAGTCATCAGAGCCGCCTTAAAGCCTAGCTGGGCCATATGTATCCTGTGCGGACTCAAATGAGCAAGAGTGAAGCAATCAAGAAGTGAGTCCAGACAAGTGCCGAACAGCAGCAAACTCAATATCATTTTTTTTTGGGCAAATAATCAAGCAGGTTTTGAATAATAATATAATCGATCCAAAGAGAGTAGAATGAATAGATAACCTATGAAAAATGAGATATGTGAACCAGTAGATTAAGAGGCTAGTCTAAGTTGAACAACATGTTTAGCAAAATAGGCAAAACCAAGGCAGGCCAGAAGAATTGACGAACGACCAGGAGCCCAGCAATCGTTTGTAAAATGTCCCGAGAGGGACGGATAAAACCATTAGTCGCAAATAACCACATAACAGACCAAAGATTTGAACCACTAATCCAAGAAAATGCCAAACAAATAAGCAAGATAACAACGGCACAAATAAAGATATCAACGAGCACACCAACCGCATAAGCGAAGAAATTGGGTCAACTTTTTTTTTATATATAATTTTTATAGATGATCGACCTGAATTGGGGAGGCAGATTTCATCAAAATAAGAGGAATCATAATCGATTGCAAAGATTAGCATCAGCAAAATAGCACACAAATTAAGCTAGACTTTTGAACGATCATCAAAATTAAGCAATGGGTAGAATTTGATGGAAAAAAGAACTCTCCTGCTGGCTGCGTTGTAGGCTGTGTGCGTTTGGTTGCGCTGTGCCAGTGGTTAATCGGATGTGCAGGCTTCCAACGACGGGAAACAGGAAGGGGGTGGCAGCGGTGAGCGGTGGGTCGGTGCGGTGGCGGCTGGAAAGAGAGAATTTATTGAGGAGCCCCTGCCAGGGTGGACACTGGGTGTAGCGAGCGCCGATAAATCCCCGAAATTCTCACAGCCTGTAATACTCACTTCTTGAGACCTTGGACGATAATTGTTCATCTCTTCAGAAATCCACGGGCCCCACGGTGGGCGCCAATGTTGAGGTTCGATTTAAACGGAGCCCATGAATTCGTATTGAGATGAAGATTTGGGAATTACAGGAAATGAATACGCAGAGAAAAGTACGTAGGTTTTTTTTTTGTCCCCCTTTACATGTAAAATGAATACATATTTAAAGCATGAAACCCTAACTATCTTCCCTAAATTTTAGGGATAATGGAGAATAATTATCTAATAAGTTGATCTTTGTGTTGACTGGGTCTTATCCTCAACACTGATCCCAAAAAATGGTCGGTATCGAGGATCTCTAAGAGTCAGCGTCGATCTATTCTCTTAGGCAATTTTGAGTCTTTCCTATTCCGAGTGGGCTTAACACTTTAGGGCCGGTGGCTGTTTGGGTCGTCGAGCTTAGTGGGCCTGGGCCTCGAGGGTTTGGCCCCAACAAGAGTCATTCTTGGAATAAAAACCTTTTCACCAGTATTTTTCCCACTGAGAATCCTGACCTCTATGACATGATTACCAAGTTGTGTTATAACCAATCGAGACTCATTGCACAAACCAGATGAATGATCAATGTTCCTCATCAACATGACCGGTGTTCCAACTTTTAAATTCATCTCATGGTTTGGTAATCCAGAACACTTCAATATATTCAAGAATTCTGGAGTGTGTACTTCATTAAGAAAATTTTCTGCGTTGTCTATTTAGGTGTAGTCTATTGATGGACGCTAATAGACAACGCAAAAATTCGCGTCATCTATTAACATATAGACGACGCGGAATACCGCATCATCTATTGACCTATAGACGATGCGGATTTCTGCGTCGTCTATATATCAATAGACAACGCGAGAATTCGCGTCGTCTATTGCCTTTTTTTCTTTTTTTTTGTTTAATTTCGTAAATCCTGTTAAAAACGATAAAATAATTTTTATAATGTAAAAAACGATTAAAAACAATAGAAAATGATAATTTAATAATTTTAACAATTAAATTAAGTCTCAAAATTACATATGTTTTGAAATAATGTAGTGTTAAAACTAAATTCAACTATACAAAATAATCTAAGTATATAAAAATTCTTCTTCACATATGCCTCAAACTAATCCGTGGTCCAAAGCTTGCTGGTCAGACATTCTGAAATGAGACTGCATGAAATCAAGAAGTCATTACTAATAACACAACACATTGAAATTGGAATCCTAAACCAATAAGTACACGACAACCACAAACCGCAAACATGAATTCAATAACCATTACTAATTCACAGTCACATAAGTAGATATATATCATTAACAAAAATTGGGCAACATAACAGCTTAAATTGGTTCGACCCAAAAATCAACAAAACTTATATAATTCAAATACCTTATTGACAATCGAAAATCATAATAACATCTTAAGTATAACACTGTACACATATAAAGTTTGATTTTTAATTATTTTTAATGTTGTGAAGGGTTGCCCTTTATAAGGGGCTGTTAACGGGGCACAAAAAAGATAGAGGTTTAGGAGCTACAAATTGGCTACAAATCCAGGGTTGCTTACTGACTGGCCATGGAAGCCTCTTGGGAATTTTAAGGTACAAACAAACTAATCATTTTTCATCTCTGCACCATGATGTGTGATAAGGTACAAGCAAAAATATTTTTTGTTGTGCACATAGAATCAGAACTTAAGTATACCTTGCCAATATTATTGTTCAATGATGTCATATACTGATTGATCCTCTCAACCACATCATTTGTTGGTGCCAAAATAGCTCGATGCTGCAAATATGAAACATCTATTGATCCTATAACTGTTGTAGGATATGTGCTATTAACAATAGCTCCGATTGGATTTCTGGTGAATTTGATATTAATATCTTCGGGAATATCAATAACTCTTTCACTGTCATTTGGTGCACCTAAAGTCCTATCCCCAATTGCTGCAACCTAATCAACAAAGTCTTTTAGTTGGGATGCTTGCATATGCTCTCCAAGCATATTTAATCGCATATTTTTTGTCAACTTAAAAACACTCACTTGACGCCATAAGTAAGATAAATTAATTATTGCATTAACAACATCTCCACTGCTACCTCTTGTGACAACAGACAAAGTTTGCCTAAAATCACCACCAAATACAACAGTTTTGCCTCCGAATGGTTGATTGTTACTTTGTGTATCCTGGAAGCGCATTATATCCCGAATTGCCTTATCAAGTGCTTCAAAACAATGTTTATGCGTCATAGGTGCTTCATCCCATATCATAAGTCTGCAACGTATGAGCAACTCAGCTAATTGACTCCATTGTTCTATGCAGCATATTGAGTCTTTAGTTATATCAGTTGGGATTGCGAAACACGAATGTGCAGTTCTACCACGAGGTAGCAATAAAGATGCTATTCCACTTGATGCAACGTTTAATACAATTTCTCCTTTTGATCTCAATCCAGCGGATAATATTTTCCAAATAAAAGTTTTTCTTGTTCCTCCGTATCCATATACAAAGAAAAGCCCCCCATTGTTTGAGTAATATTTTTCCATTTTTCTATCATAGACAATCCATTGTTCATCCGTAAACTTTCCCAGATTTGACTCATGATCTGCGGAGAGCTTTATACGATCATAGTTTAATTCATCTCTTATCAAATCATTACCTTCATACATTGTAGCCCGATTCAAAAGCATGACATCCCATCAAGATTTTTCAAACTATAGTCAGATTTTTGCAAAATCTTCTCTAGTTCGGCAAGAGCATAATTCTTTATCTGTTCATCGTTTAGATGCAAACCTTTAAAAGAATAAAAATATAATTTTTTCATGATAAGGTGTTACTTTCATACAAATATTTGTCATATAAACTTTATTCAAATATAGTTTACAACTAATTATATTCTTGTATATGTTTCTTGTTGACCTACAAAATACATAAAATATTACATATATTTAATATATATTTTGCTTAAATGGTATTTTCTAATGTGTTTATTAGTAGTTATATTGTTGCCTTATATTAAATTAAATTATATATTAACAATTATCTAAAACATTTAATATTTAATTATATGTAAGTGGTGTGCCTTGATTGTTTGAAATGATGTGTTTATTGTACCATATATCGTCGGACAAATACCTCTAACATGCTTCCCAAACATATTCAGATCTGCTCATTTATTTTGCAACTAATAAATTTGCAAATAATTGCCTCAATGTATGAACATTCCCCCCAATGACTTGCTTTCGTTATGCCATATATATATTCTTTGTCGTCTTCTAATAAGCCTAATGCATAGCATGCATCACGATATGTATTGTATAATAAACTATCGACGCGTCTCATGTCAGCATTACATTTGGCTCCACGTACAATATTAATTAACATCCTCAAATATTGATTATCACCGGCACCAGGAGCTACATAAAACACCCTTCCAATTGATATCATTTTTTTTCTTTTTTGTCAACAAAATCATATGTTGCAAGAATTGATAGTAAATCTGGCACATTGTCCTATTTTAAATAAAAATTGATTAGGATAATTCAAAATGACGATTAAATGTAATAAAATAATGATTTAAAACATTAATATACTAAAATTTATACCTCCTTAGATGAATGTATCATTTGAGAATACTTTGATATCACTTCATCATCCAAATTAATTGCCATCACACTAAAATGTCTTTTTATCACTATTGAATCCAGTTTTTTCTTAAAGCTTGAACATGAGCTCTTTGTTTACCAATGACTGAATCTCATTATGGACACCACATTTTTTCTCAATCTGACATAAAAAATGAGTTATTTGATAATATCTTACAAAATTAAATATGTATAAATTATTCCATCATAATACCTCTATCTGAGAATTCAAGTCCAAAACCGAGACTTCTATCAATTAAACCGCCTCTCTATTCCATAGAATAACTTTGACACTAACACTACTGTTGTCTTATATTGAAATAACTATTTTGTAACGAAGGCTTCCACTTGACTCAGATTTGTTACATTTATCACAAAACATCTTAGGATCAATCTTTGTTACTTTTTTAGAACATCTCATGCATGAGAAATAAAACCACATTGCGTTGTGGTCTACATATTCAATCCTTGCAAACACCCACACCCTTCCAACCTGCCATCATATATAAAAAAATTATATGAATTCAATGCTAATTTGGAGAATATAGTATTTTTGTAATATAACTATAAATGTAGCCATCAACCAATGTTTTTAGATCAATTAATCTAATATTGCCATTGGTTATGTCCTCATGCACATTTGAGATTGATGATGTAGAATGTGTCGATAATGCAACACAACTTAAATCTTCTCATTCACAAAATTTGTAAATATCAAGTATCATACGAATTATAATAAAATAAAATTTAAACTTCAAACAATCAAAATTTAATTAAGACATCCCCGCCCCCATCGCATTTGTTGCTCCCGACCTCTGTCACTGTTGCAAACGATGATCTTGTTTTCTCTTCCGTGACCCTCCTCCCCGCGATTAAGACATCCCCCCTATCCCTTCTATCGCCATGTCCCCTATTGTCGTTGTAGGCGACGACCCCGTGTGGGGAGATGATATTTGGAAAACCCTGAGCTCTCTTCTCCCCATGTGTACCGCTGACTTTCAGACACCTCTTAGCTTTAGTTCTTCGTCATGTGGTGTCGTTGCCGCCACGACAGCAGCTTCGCGGTTGGTTGACGGAAGATGGAGCACTTATTCTGATTCTTGGTTTGCCGACATACATGAGACAGAGGATGGAGCACTTGTTTTGAGCGAGCGTTACAACCTGGATAAGGCATGGCTGGCGGTTGAGGATCTTGAAGCGCGGTTCCCATTGGAACTGAAGATGGAGGTGGAACGAGCTTTCTGGGAAATTCAATTTCTAAACATCCGGTGAACTCTAATCCCTAATTTCTAAAATTATGCATGTTTGTGGTTGTACCAATGTTTGGATTTGATGTTGGATTGTGGCTTTGGCTATGTATGGATTTGATGTTGGATTGTGGTTGTGGCTATGTTTCAATGCTATGTCCCTTATATTGTGAACATGTGGTATTGGCATGTATGGATTTTATGTTGGATTGTGGCTTTGGCTATGTTTTACTTGATTTGTCCCTTATATTGTGAGCTTGTGGCTTTGGCATGTATGGTTATGATTGCTCGATTGTGGTTGTGGCTTTGTTTCAAATATGTTGTGGGAAATTTGAAGCTATAGATCTGAGATGATTTAATTGTCCACACCTGCATTTGTTTTAATTATGAACTCATTAATGATGTATTATACATATGTGTGAAATGAGTTTAGCCGATTTGAAGTGGTTTCTTTAAACTTGTTTAAGGATTCTATATTTCAAGTTATGCAAGTCATGATATAAAAACTGTCTTTACTTCAAACATAGTCATGACATTAATTTACAAAAATTGTCTGATGCCTATCTTTCAAAAAACAAGTCAAACTATTCTTCCTAACTTTTTGTATGCATTCCCAAACCTTGAATCAACTCCTCTATCCCATTTGTATGTCCTGCAATTTAGGCAATGTTGTCCCTAACCAATTGCATGGGCAATTCCAAGTTTCTTGGTAATTGATTATGCAATATAAGAACATCTTTACTCATATGTGGCAGCTTGTAGTTGTTGCATCCCTTGACTTTCAATATCTCATGTAAACATGACTGTAAAGAGAGGAATACCTTGTTCAATATCATAGGCTCTAGTGTGTTAAAGCTTGTTAACAATGCATCAATAAGCTCTTTTGCATCCCTGCATGCATGCTGTTATTGCAGGCTTTGTATAGCTCTAAAAAACCCAAGATTATTCACATTAACATCTGGACTGTTTGGTGGTTGTTGCACCAATAAAATCTGAAGTCCATCTGCATGTGCACTTGCTCTAAAATAAGGATCAGAGTCTAGAATATGCAGCCTTGCATTATTTTGTTGAATAAAAATTGTTTTACTTAAGCATGCAGACCACTTAGCCTTGATTGCTTGTAAAATCTGAAATAAAAAAGCCTAGTTAGATGCATTAAAATCTGAAATAAAAAGCTTTGATTACTAGATACTTGTATTATCAAACGATCTTCGATTACTTGCTTCGTGATAGATTCTAGGGGCTTTATCTTCATAGTTCCCTTAGCTCTCCTCTTGCTATTTCTTTTTGCTTCAACCTCTTGAGCAAATGGCCAGATTCCTACTTTTCATCAAAAATAACAGAGCCATTTTTTTAAAATATGAGCCGACATACAACACATATAAACATCACCTTCGGAATGAATTTTTTGCTCTTGCATGTCCTATGTGGGTTTGCTTCTTGTTGTGTCATGTAGTATCTGTGGATGTTTTTTGTAAGATAAAACCACTTCTCATCTATGTTAATCACATTCTCCATTGCCTTGAACTTAAGCATATTTAAAGCAATATCAAATTCTATGGCTTTCAAACTGAAATTCATCATCAAGAGTTTATTAAGAGCTATCAAATTTGGTTTTATTGCATTGGTGTGAGCTCTTATCAGTTTTTCCTTAGCCCATCTTCCCACAACAGTTTTTGGAATATTAATGCTACTTGCTGATGCTCTAATTGTAGCTCTTTTTTAATAATGTACTTGTTCAATTTGTGCTAAATTTACCTCATGTTTTCCTTGTCTTGACCTTCCAATTCTCTTCTTCATCACTTTTATTATTTCACCTCTTGCTCTTTGGTTTTTTGCAGATTCATAGATTCTTGAAATTAGTTCTCCTAGAGCACTTGAAGATTGTAGCTGCTTCCTTCATTTCCCCTTTGGTTGACTCTCCATCCTTGCAGTTTCCAAAGAGAAATTGCAAAATTTCTTCCTTAAATTCTTGTGATAAATATTTTTGTAAACACATCTCTTCAGATTTTTTTTGGTAATGTTTGTAATGAATTTTTTGGTTGTACTTGTATTTATAGAATCTTAGAACTTCCCACTTAAATTTGTAACTTTGGTGGCAGTTTTTTGCTCCAATTTTTTTTTGTTGAATGGACAAATTTTTGCAGGTTTTGGCTCCAGCTTTTTGGAGCCAATAATTGTATTTTTTTCATTTCTTTTATTACTAATCACTGATCAATTCCTTAATCAACCAAAAACAACCCTATTTTTTTTGCATTGATATGTGTGCCCTTCACCATGTAGATAATTAGCCAGGGACAGAGGGAGTATTAGTTAAAGAACATTTTACCTTGGTAAATTTTGGAGTGTCCAAACTGTATAATAATAATTATTGGATGATTTGATTTGTCAAACCACACATTCAATAATTCATCAACAGTGTCACCCCACAATGTGCATATGAGAATATGTCCACTCTAAAAATAAAAATTTAGTGAACAAATATACTCCCTCTGTCCCGAAACAATTGTCTTATTTTCCTTTTTCGTTTGTCCCAAATAATTGTCCTCTTACCTAAAATGGAAAGTTAATACATATTCATTAGTAAAATATAAATTTTTTCTATCTCTACTCGCATTGGTATCTATGCCATTTTGAAACAAGGCAATTGTTTAGGGGAAGGAGGGAGTATAAAATAAAAATTTTCAGTTTACAAACTAATAACAAATAAAAAATCACTTACATTGTATATTTTATATGAACTTCTAGTCTTCTATGCATATAGATTCTCGCCCTATGAAAGCAGCAATCTGTTTATCCCCAATAAATAACATCTTTCCAATTACATTTACACAAATGAAATACAATAATAAATAAATAAAATTACTAAATAATAAAAACTATTTATAAAAATTGCACGTAATATTTATATAATGAATATAAAACATACCTATTAACAAGCTTTGATCAATGCTAGATGTTTTAAAAACTTTGGATAGCGGCTAGAAATCAAAAGAAAAATGTGGAAAATTTGATTACACAATTACATTCATCTTCGTCCTAGATGAAGATGTTAGCTTGAACGAACACGGTGTAGTCTTTAGACTCATGTTATTATTTTCAATAACAACGTATTGAATAGCAACCATTTCTCCTTCCAAAAATATTACTCTCAATCTATTGAAGTTAGACAATCTAATTGTTTGACGTATTCTCTCACCATTAGGATCATGACAAACCAACTCATGTAATTTAACATGTGTTGGATCTCCAAACATGGACAAAGTGTAACTACGAAAAATACATAATTTTAAGATCAACTCACGTTTTGATAAACCAATATAATTTATTCGTTTGATAATTGAGTAAAAGGATATCATTGAATAAATGAGTTGTATGATGTGTGATAAAAATAGAGATGATGTTGAATGATTTCTTAGAAATGTAAGCGTAAATATATACTATACTTTTTTAAAAAAATAAATTACTTCACCATTAAATCTTTTCATAATTATAGGTAAAGTGAAAATCTTGAAATAAGTATGATAAGAAATGTAAAATTTAATGTAACCGTTATTCTCAATCAGCATAATGATCGTTGAATTAAGTTTGCACATTTAATTGTTGGGAAATCTGTCTAAGGTTTCCTTTTCCCAGTAGCTTACTTGTTTAGATTATAGTTTTGGTGGATCAAATCCTAAGTCCTACCAGCGTCAGTTGTCTCTACATAGCTCTAGTCTTAAATGTAAAGTCCTGTTTAGGTCTTTTGAGTTGTAAGTCGCAGCTGATCAAGACTCATGCTGACACTGTTCACCAGCATGAGTAACGCTTACCACTGGCTACTGTTCACCAGTTGGGAAAAGTTTCATCAGCAGGCGGCTGACAAAGACTCGTGCTGACACTGTTCACCAGCGGTGAGAAGTGCATATGACTGGCTACTGTTCACCAGCGGTGAGAACTAATCACCAGTTGCAAGAATGGAGGCGATACGGCTGTTCCTTGCGTATGCAGCGTATCATGGGTTCACGGTGTTCCAAATGGACGTGAAGAGCGCCTTCTTGAATGGCGAGCTAAAGGAGGAAGTATATGTCGAACAACCTCCAGGCTTTGAAGTAGGCACCAAAGTGTACAAGCTGAGAAAGGCCCTGTATGGATTGAAACAGGCGCCCAGGGCTTGGTACGAGACGCTATCACAATTCCTAATCAGTAATGGATTTAGGAAAGGGAAGATCGACAGAACTCTCTTCATTATCAAGGATGCTGATGATATGCTAATGGTGCAGATATATGTCGATGACATTATATTCGGGTCAAAGAATATGTCTCTCTGTGAGAAGTTTTCTCAACTGATGCAGAACTCATTCCAGATGAGTATGATGGGCAAATTAACATACTTCCTAGGACTCCAAGTCCAGCAGTCAGCTGATGGAATTTTTATTAATCAAAGGAAGTATGCCAAGGACCTAATTCAGAAATATTGCCCAGAGAAGACTAAGGCTCTCAGAATACCGATGAGCACCAGTTGCCAGATCTTTCTTGATGAAGAAGGAGAATCGGTGGATCCTTCCAGCTACAGAGGTATTATTGGATCACTTCTCTATCTGACAGCCAGCAGACCCGACATTTCATACTCAGTCGGAGTGTGTGCCAGATATCAAGCAAATCCAAAGAAGTCACACATGGAAGCTGCTAGGAGAATAGTGAAATACCTCAAAGGAACTGAATCACTTGGCTTATGGTACCCCAGGAATGATGAGCTTACACTCATTGGGTATTCAGATTCAGATTTTGCTGGATGCCGAATAGATAGAAAAAGCATCAGTGGTACGTGTCAGTTTCTAGGACACAAGCTAATCAGCTGGTTTAGCAAGAAGCAACACTCAGTTGCTACATCTACTACTGAGGCTGAATATGTTGCCGCTACCAGTTGCTGTGCTCAAATTCTATGGATCAAGCAACAACTGGAAGACTATGAAGTGGACACTGGTTGTGTACCCATCTATTGCGACAACAGCAGCGCTATGTGCATAACGAAGAATCCGGTTCATCACTCTAGGACCAAGCACATAGACATCCGACATCACTTCATACGTGATCATGTCGAGAAGAAGGATATCAGCGTAGAGTACATCAGAACCGATGATCAACTGGCTGACATCTTCACCAAACCTTTGCCAGAAGCAAGATTCAAGGAGTTGTGCATCAAACTCGGTCTTATGGAGATTGATGCGAGCCCTAGTGTTGAGGAAGAATGAGTCCCAGCTCTCATTCCGTTCTTGATTTTCTGAAGGATGCTGATTAAGACTAAGTCCAAGCTCTTAGTCTTTATGTTTTTCTTTAGTGGTAGCTCAAAACCACAGATGGTATCTACTGGCAGAACTTATTCCATAAACAACGAAGGAAATGAGTCCCAGCTCTCATTTCAAATTTGCCAGCAGTCATGCACCATCAGTCGAAGTAAAATTGGGTCCCAGCTCCCAATTCCAAGCAATGATGAAGAAGTGAAGAGAAGATTATGCGGAATGAATTGAGTCCAAGCTCTCAATTCTTTCAATCTTTCAAGTTGTCAGCAGACAACTGGTGATATATCAACGACTGGTGAAAATTGAGTCCAAGCTCTCAATTTGTCTAAGTACACGGGAACCAGTTGTGAGTATCAGTTGTCAACTGGTAACTAGGCCATACTGGCAGGGGGAAGTATGCGACTGGCGTATACCACTGATGACCAGGTATACTACTGATGACCAGTTGAGTCCCAGCTCTCAACTGCCGTTCTCTTGAAGTCCAAGAGTCGTGCCAGCTGTCGCAGAAATGGCGGGAAAGGTTTAAGATTGGTATTGCGTGTGCATATCTTTGAATTTAATGCGGCATTTAATGCCACATTTAATGCGCACAGTGACTGCGCAGTCAAAAGCACTCTCGCGACCAATCAGCGTGTGCCATGTCAGCTACACGCTCCATCCCACGTCAGCACGACCACGCACGTCGCCACAGGGAATCGTGCTTGCTGATGACCGTCGATCCCCACTTTTGACGAATTCATCTCGTCCATCCATCCCAGCATGCACCAGTATAAATAGCCTTCATTCATGATCGGGAAGACTCTTATCATTCCTTCAAATTTTACGAACATATTTTCCGTTCATCTTCCTTAAGATTTTCGAACACTCATTCCCTGAAAACATGGCATCTTCATCCAACCCCGCTGCTGATAAATCCTCATCATCTACTGAGTCCTTAGACTTACCTTTAGCCGAATCACATATGCCAACCTTCACTGGCATTGTAAAAGAAGAAGACATAGACTATACCTATCCATTCAGCAAGCTCGTTTCGCTGAATAAAGCAGCCACCCGACATCGCCTGTCTCACGCACAGATTCGCACAGCCCAAGTTCAGAAAGAGAAGATTCTGAACGATAAGTTGGCCGAGAAGCACCACGGCCCGGAGCTGATGGACATGATAGACCACGAGCAGCTCCGCCCGTATTTAACGGCGACTCCCAGGGTGTTCCACCCACATATGGTTGCCGAATTCTACGCTCGCGCAGTCATTGCTGACGATAGGAATTCTTTCACTACTTCGGTGTTTGGAAAGCTGATCACCATCGACGCCGAGTATCTGGCAAACTTATTTGGAATGAGGGATAGCGGCGAAGAGGTAGCGACGTACTACCGAGATGATACGGTGGAATTCCGCCGGCGGTGGGAGGAGTGGAAGAAGCCAGAAGTGACTATCTTCAAGACAGGGATGAAGAAGTCAGAAATGCAAGAGTACTGGCAGATGGTGTGTGACATTGTAGTACGCATGCTACAATGCGAAGTCGGCTCTTACGCCGAACTGAGCCTAAAGAAGTTCTCGGTCATGTGCGCCCTCGTGGATGGGGTACATGGAAATTGGGCCGAATTCTTCTTCAGACGGCTGCTGGAAAATGTGGAGAAGAATGTCACGGTGAAGACTGACGGGAAGTTTCTTCACGCAGTGTCATTCGGGCTGAGGATCAGCCACATACTGGAGGTAGAGATGGGGGACGACGTCGACCAGGGGGAGCAACTGGTTGGATCAGATTTCATCCCAGCCACAAAGGTGAAACTGGCTGTCCCCGACTACAAGAAGCCACGCCGGCTCAAGGGGAAGCAGGTTGTGGACCCCGATGAGTCTGTTTCTGAAGAAGATGCAGAACAGACATGGGAGGAAGTGCCAGCGGTGGCTCTCCCACTGCCAGCTGAGGCCAAGGCTGAGCTGAAAAGGAAGCTAGAGGTTGAATCCTTATTCGCCTCTATGGAAGAAGCAGTGGCTACGGCAACCAGTATACATCCTCGGGCATCAGCACAAGTGCCAGCCCCCAAGCCCCCTTCAAGCAAGAAACCCAAGACCCACCAGCGCCAGCAGACCCAGCCAGCTGCTGCCCATGACCCTGCGTCAGGGAAGATCTCAATTCCAGTCAAGAAGTCCGTCTTGGGACTGACTGAGGAGGAGACCATCGAGAAGATGACCCGAAAGAGGAAGAGGGTCCAGACGAGAGCTCAGAAGCTGGTGGAGCAAGCCAAGAAAGAGCAACAAGCTTCCATTGTGAGGAAGAAGCAAGCTCAGGCAAGGCTGAAGGCCTTGGCCGACCAGCGAAAAAGGGAGGCTGAGCTGGCAGCCCGCGATGAAGCCTTCGCAAAGATAAAGGCTGAGCAAGATTCTCGACGTCAGGCGCAACTGGCGGAGCAAGTGCATCAGGTGGCAAAGGGAAAATGGGAAGTTGCCCAAACTTCAAGTGACATGCCACCAGCACCAGCTCCAGGCCAGATCCTCTCTGAAGAATCCTTCACGCGCCTGATGGTCATGGGAGCTGAGGAGGACGTACTATCTCTTGTAGATATGTACCAGCCTGAAGAGGATGTGCCTCAAGTCCCTTCACCCGCGCAAGGGGGTGGTGAAGGTGAATCTGAAGTTCTACTTGGTGCGCAAGGGGGTGCCAGTGGAGGAGTTGTTGAGCGGGCGACCACCCCGGAAAAACTGGCGAGTTTCTCAGATGTAAGGGACGAGGAACCAGCTGCCCAAGCTGAGGAGGAAGAAGAAGTAATGGAGACTACTGGTGAGGAGCCAGCTGCTCGAGCTGAGGAGGTCATAGTCATTCCCGACGAGGAACCCTCACCAGTGGTACATCACTCAAGGGTGCAAAGGATGGAGCCCAGGGATCTATTCCCTAATTTTGAAGACGTGGCTCGTCATCCTGCCAGTCGTCCACAAATCGCAGAAACATCTACATCTTCTGGACGACCAGCAGCATCCTCACCAGCGCCAGCACGACATGTGCGAACCGAAAGGAGGCCATACATGCTCTGTATCCAAGAGCACCAGCTGATAGATGAAGATACATTCCTATCGCGAGTGACAGGGGTACACCGGTGGGAGCACCGCGGGGACATGGCGTTTCAAAATTCACGAGTGCCTGAGCCTTCAGCATTCAACATTATCCCCATCAGCGGACTCCCCCACCAGTCAGTCTACGCTTCCAGGATCTTCGACTGGTGTCTGCCCCTGAACCCGATGGAGTATTACAACTACTCACTCTATGAGTATGCCGACACCATCACAGCAGAAGTGGAGAGCGCTGTGGATGAGGAGTTGATATCCAGGTACAGAGACCTGTGGAGAGTGAATGCGAAACTGCTTCTGGAGTTCCGGAGGTGGAGGATATTCGACTGGTGCCAACGCCAGTTGACAGTGGAGAAGCGTGCCGTACTATATGCGAGGCTCGGGCTTGGATACTGGAGATCTGAGGAGGCCTGGGCAAATACATTCATGGATTCTAATCCTGAAAGCCACCAGCAGCTGTCGAACAGGCGAATCAGGCGCCGATTGAGGAAGATTGCAGAATACCGACAGCTGACTGGAACCTCCGGCCTTCCTAGGCCCAAAATGGTTAAGTTGTCATTCCTCCAGTTCCAGTGCACCAGCCGAGGGTACCAGTTGATATACGCGCTCAAACGCTTGAAGGTGCTCGTCGCTCTCCCCCGGATCCCTCCATATTTTGCTATTCTTTTTGACATGGCTGCCAGCGCTCTGCTGGTAGACCACATAGTGGAGGAGGATCCCTCCAGAGGTTGGTGGCTGACCACTGCCGTCCCCCCTGTTCCTATGGTTTTGGGCGACCTTGTCCCTTATCATGAGGACTGGCAGCTGGAGGTTTTCACAGCCCCACCTGCTTTTGTTCAAGGCCCGCCAGCACCAGCCGAGGTGCTCGCGGAGGAGCCAGCAGCAGCCAAGGTGCCAGCGGAGGAGCCAGCCCCAATGGAGGTATCAGCTGAATCTGAACCAGCAATGGCTCCTTCCGCACCTGATGTGCCTTCCTCTTCCATGGAAGTATCAGCGATGCCAATCTCTGAAATTCATCCTCCTGCGCAACTTCTTGCTTACATTGACGCCAGGATGGATCAGCGCTTCGCCACTTTCCAAGCCGATGTAACGCAACAAATGGAGTCCGTCACCGCCGGTGTCACCACCTTTTTGGCGCGGATCCAAGAGGGGGAAAGTGCGCGAGCACGGGCTGAAGAGGAGAGGACCAAAATTGCTGAGGAAGAGAGACGCCTCGCAGCTGAAGAGAGAAGAATTGCTGCAGAATGGAGGCTGAAGAGAGAGGAAGACATGGTTGCTCTTACTGCGATCCTGAGGTCCTTAACCAGTGGTCGAACTCAGTCACCAGGATCATCTTCTAAGCCATAGTCTAGTCTCTTTATATTTTTGTAAGTAAATCTGTTAGACTAGTCAGTTATCATTCAATGTACATGTAACCGCTAAATCTCTAATGGAATGTTAACTGACAAGTTGATGACAATCTCTCATTGTCCAACAATTGTCTAAGTTTTTACTTACCAGCTGAATTTACACATCCAGTGTAATCAGCACCAGCACTCATCTTGCATGTTAAAATTTATTTACATGCTTATTTGCTCTGATCTTAATTTCTATATTTTTAAACGAGCAATATCTTTCCTTGGTTGAGGGGGAAGATTTTTTAGTTAGAGATGATGTTGAGGAAGTAATTTCATGGGTTTAGATCTGATAAGCTTCACTTGTAAAACCCTGAAATCCTTTGTAACTTTCCTCATCAGCTGAGTGCTCGCTGGTTAGGCTTTGATCGCACCAAAAAGGGGGAAATTGTTGGGAAATCTGTCTAAGGTTTCCTTTTCCCAGTAGCTTACTTGTTTAGATTATAGTTTTGGTGGATCAAATCCTAAGTCCTACCAGCGTCAGTTGTCTCTACATAGCTCTAGTCTTAAATGTAAAGTCCTGTTTAGGTCTTTTGAGTTGTAAGTCGCAGCTGATCAAGACTCATGCTGACACTGTTCACCAGCATGAGTAACGCTTACCACTGGCTACTGTTCACCAGTTGGGAAAAGTTTCATCAGCAGGCGGCTGACAAAGACTCGTGCTGACACTGTTCACCAGCGGTGAGAAGTGCATATGACTGGCTACTGTTCACCAGTTGGGAAGGGGTTCATCAGCAGGCGGCTGACAAACCTTACCAGGAGAATACGTGCTTACACTATTCACCAGCGGTGATTTCACCAGTCATGGGAGATTCCGAGAAGAATTAACATCCAGACCTTTGGTAGACTTTGATGATGCCAGGGCAAGTCACCAGCAGAGACTGCCAGCACAAGATCACCAGTATGATCTACCAGTCAGATGTTACCAGCAGAATTCCAGATTCTCTCTCCCAGCGCCGTAGAGACAAGAAGAAGATTCTCTGAGGAATCGACTGACAAAGGATGACTTTAAGGAAGGATAACTTAAAGTCTATCAGTCACAAGACGCCAGTCTTATTCCTCGGACTGACAGAGAGAGCCGTTCTGACACAAAGAGATCTGTGTCAGATAAAGCGGTCAAAGGTATGGTTCCTTCCGGAAAAACATACCTGCCGCCGTCAGAAGGACATCCGAGGTCTGACACCTTTCCAGATGCGTCCAAACGGCTAGAAAGTTTAAATCGGTTCCTGCGGCTATAAATACGTCGCAACCACCAACATTCAAACATTAGATTCCACGAGCGAATGATTTAACGATTCCACTCATCTGCTCAACCACCGAAAGAACTGAAATTATTGCAAGAACGCATAAAGTACTTTCGAGGCTTGTCATAAAGCTTTCCGTGTGTTGATTTATCAAACACGAGACTTCAAGCTTTAAGCTTGTAAGTTAAATATCTCACTTGGTGTTCTTTCTCCTTCGAGAGAGTTCACAGCAGCTCCTGTGCTTACCAGCACTTGAGTTATTACGGGCATTCTGCCGTTGAGACCGTTACGTTCTTGGGAGAACTAAAACACCCTGCTAGCTGTGGAGGTTGAAGTGACGTGCTCGCACTCCATTAGCTGTGAAGAGTTGAAGAAGGATCCAGGACCGGGAGCGGTTGATCTAGTGAACTGGTGGACGAGGCATTCACCAGCTAGAGATAGATCGTAGGACACCTGTACCTGATTACTCTTAGTGGAATTTCCAGTGCTTCGACTGGAGAGTGGACGTAGATCGATTGATCGAACCACTATAAAATCCTTTGTTATTTATCAGCTTTCTGCATTTTATTCATATTTTAAACCCAGCACTCAAGTGCTGGAGTATATTCTGAAACTGATATAATTGTGCAAACAAGGCTAAAATATTCTAAGTATTGAATCACCAGCTGACCAGTTGTCAGCTGCGTACTGAGTAACCAGCACCAGCTGACCAGTTGCCAGTTGTCAGCTGTGTGTAAGTAGCGTGCAAGAAATCAATTAACATTATATTTTCCGCTGCGTATCGTTTTATTATACTCTGAAAAACCGGGACCAACAAGTGGTATCAGGCGCGGTCGGTCTTTCTAGACTGGTCGTACACTGAGTTGCTTAGGACCGAGATCCAAGTTTCCTTGCACTCTACTCTTTCTGTCTGTTGACTCGCTCAGGTACACAAGATGAATATCCCGAAGCTGCTCAACTACAATCCGGACAAGCATGATATATGGCGAAAGAGGTCACTCATTCAGCTGAAAAGCGTCCATCCAGAGATGAAAGACGTGCTGGAGAAAGGGCCGATCGAGATCACCAAGACAAGGCACCAGTTAGGAGATCAACCAGCTGCTGAGATCCCAAAGCCCCCAGAAGAATGGAACGCTGAAGATAGGAGGCGGAATCAGCTGGACTCCGTTGCTCTCGATATGATCTTATCATCTCTTCCAGAACCGCTGATGGAGGAAGCCCTCCAATTTGACAGTGCCAAGGAAGTCTGGGACTACCTTGATAGTCTCTGTACGGAGACAGATCAGATGAAGCGCAACAAGTTGCAAGTTGCGGTGGACAAGTACGAGTCATTCCAGATGCTGACTGGTGAAACCATCAAGGAGATGGAGGCTAGATTCTATGCCATAGTCAGCGAGCTGAAGTCCTTGGACAAGGAGTACTCGAATGCAGAGCTTAATGCAAAGATCCTGTCAAAGATGCCCAAGGAGGACTGGTTTGTGAAGACCACATCTCTTAAGGAGAAGGATCTATCCAAGATGACTCCCAAGGAGCTATTTGCTCAGCTTCAAGCACATGAGTGGGATATCCAAATGGTGAACAAAAATGAAGCCATTCGGACCGTTGGATCTCCCAGCATCAAAACACAAGATGAAGCCTACTTCGTCAAGAGGGATTTCAAGTGGAAGCACAAGAAGCCTTTCCACACTGACAGACCTGCTGGGCAGCACAGCCAGCAGAAAGAGATCCCATCCCCATCAGGATCTAACTCAAAAGGCAGCGAGAGCTCTATCGCAGATCTTGAGCAACAAATGAAGAGATTGGCTGTTCTACTGGAGAAAGCTAAGGCGAAACAGGGAGCTTCTCTCAGCACATCTGATGGAAAGTTCGTCAAGAGAGCTCCCCGCGCGTGTTATCAGTGCCAATCCCCTGACCATCTCAAATTTGAATGTCCACAAGTGGATAAAGAGGAGCGGGAAAGACTGAAGAAGCTCTTTGAAGAGCGTGCATCTAAGGCCGTTGCTAAGGCCATGCTGACAAGGACAGAGGTTCCTGATATACCTGACCATGATGATGGAGAGTATGCATCAAATGAAGAGTCAGAAGAGGAAGCGCTACTGGCGCTGATGGTAGCTTTCGGAGAGGAAGAACATGAAGAATGTGCTGACAGTGAGGCAGAACGAGCACTTGCCGCTGATGATGAGGTACAATCTGTTCCCTCATTGCATATCATGTCTCCACACATTCTAGACGATTCTGAGTCGCACTGCTCCGACTCAGAAGCTGTCACTATAGACATTCTTCAACAAGAATTTTTGAAATTTTATGAAATAAAGAATGTTTTGGCTGGCGAAAACACCTCGCTGAAAGATCAAATTTCTATTTTGACCAATGAGATTGAAAAATCGAGGTCAATCGGTGAAGAGCTAGCCACTCTGAAAAAGACTCACTTTGAATTGCTCCAAAATTTTCAAATTGCAAAAACTGAGCGAGATAATTTTCACAACATCGTTCTGGAGCAAGAAAATAAAATAAATTTTTTGAATAAAGGCTCCAAGGATTTGGAAAAGGCTCTAAGTCATTGGAGAAAGCCGACTGATAAGTCCGGGTTGGGATTTATAAAGGATTTGAGCAAAAACCAACCCGAACAAATCAATGCTGGCAAGGGTAAGGGCAAACTGGTAAATGCATCAGCACCAGCTGGCAAAACCAGTCAGTCCCGTATGGCTGATCAGCACAGGAATAATAAGACCAGATACATAGGTGAGTCATCACGACAAAATCCTCAACTGGCAAAATCCTCTGCTGATAGGACGCCAGCATACCCTAAGACGCGGACTAAGCCAAATAATTCTAAGGCAATGAAGTCAGCGTCAGCTATCAGTGGAATCCGACAGCCAGCACCAGCTGTCAAGAGAATCCACGCACAACCTCGTAAGGATGCCAGTCACCAGCATACTTACAAGGGATCCCAATCTCAGAGAAATTCTGAGAGAAGGACAATACCTGGTAGGAGGAATACATATCAGAGGCCTGAGTCCAATCACATGTTTTCTCAAAGGGCTGTGAAGGCTAGCCATGGTGGTCCACACTTCCAGAGACCACGAAGGCAACACACACAACCGGAAAAATATTTTCGAAACTCTCAGCGGAAGAATACTTCCAAAGGAGTTACACACACAGCCACACCTTCCCAAACCAATTTCATGCATTACTTAAAAAGGAAGGGAAAGGCTACTGATGATATCAGCAAGGGTAAAACCAAGCTGAAAATCACTAAAGTCTGGATTCCGAAAGGAATCATTCAGCGATCTAACCCTGCAGGACCCGCAGAAGATCGGGGACCTAAATAAATTCTTTATTTTTCTTGCAGGTACAGGATCATGCAACACAGCTTCAGAGGTCGAGAGAGTGGATCTTAGATAGTGGGTGTTCAGCTCACATGACTGGTGAAGAGGATTTGTTTGCAGATCTCATCAGGGTCAAAGGACCCCCAGTTATTTTCGGTGATAACTCTAAGGGCAGAGTTATTAGCAAGGGCTGCATCGAGAAGGACGATGTCAGAATTATAAATGTATCCCTTGTTACCTCTCTCAAGCACAACCTCCTGAGTATCAGTCAACTGTGCGATAGTGGCTACACAGTTCACTTTGGGAAATCAGAGTGCCAGATCAAGGACGAGAAGACTAGCAAGATCAAGCTGAGAGGTATTCGGAACGGAGGACTTTATACCGTTGACTGGCAAAGCGGGAAGACAGATTCATGCTTCGTGGCCACCAGTTCTATGGAAACTAACTGGCTGTGGCACAAAAGGTTGAGTCATCTGAATTTCAGAACCATCAACTACCTGGCCAAGCATGATCTTGTGGAAGGTCTTCCCAAGGGAGGATTCAAGAAGGAAGGGATTTGCAAAGCATGCCAGCAGGGCAAGCAAACTAAGAAGTCCTTCAAGA
>JAPKLW010001416.1:88362-123009 GCA_026898455.1 Plectranthus barbatus | reverse complement strand
TATATATATATATAGAGTAGTGATCATATGAGAATAGTTTTTAGTATGAGAAATGAGAATAAATCTCAGCCTTTGATTTTGTGATTTCAACGCTCATGATTTATTTCACTCCACGTGCAGTTTTCCTCGATTATCCTGCAGTTTTGCAAAATTAAGGTTATGTTTGTAATTTTAGCTTTTTCTTAAATCTGAAATAGTATCTCATTAGATTTTTTATTCCTTTCTTCGCCCGATTTGATTTCTTCTTCATTCTTTGTTTGATTTGATTTATATTTCTTCTGTCGATCAGATTTTTTTTCTTTGTTTCTGGATTCCGCATTCGTGTTCGGTCTCAACTTTGTTTATTGTGCATGAATATAGTTTAAAAAAATTTGTTTTATTCAGATCGACGTTCATTTTTACTATTATATTGTGCATCTTTAGTGATAACTTTGTGCATTTTTGTATCTTTCAGGTTCATTTATTCCAAAGTGTGTTGATGAGATAAGCATTTTAAGGGCAGAGTTTTTAGAACTGTTGATGTTGGTATTGAGTTTTATAGAGACTACGCTCGTGTTGCTGCTTTGAAGAATAAGATGTTTAATTTTTCTTAATTCGTATTTATGTAAAAATGAAGTAAATCGAGCTAAAAATTAAGTAAATCGGGCTTAAAATGCGGTTTACTGTTTGTGTTTGAGTATTTTTACAGTTTTAGCCTTTAAAGGCTAAAACTGCAGGATTTTGGGGCAAAAATGCCGCATTTTTCAATTTGCTGAGAATGAATCCTATTCGTCGATTTGATGAGATGGACGTGCGAGATCTATTCTTATTTCTCATAGTAACTCCTATTTTCACCTGATCACTACCATACATATATATATATATATATATATGGGAGTGATAATATGAGAACTCTCCTTACCATGTGAATATAAGAACTAATCTCGGTCATCCAAATTGGTGATCCAACGCTCAAGACTAAATAACTTCCGTCCTACATTATAGTGTAGTAAAACATGTATTAAAGGGTAATTTTGTAATATTTTTTTTCTCTCCTCTAAAATATCCTAAATCTTTAAATGACCATAACTCCTTCGATTTAGATTATTTTTTCATGTATCATATATAAAATTAAAGGTAATTTAATTATCTTTCAAATGAAATCTCTATTGCATATGTTTCAATTTTAAATCATCGTAAAAAATGAAAATTAGTGATTATATGCATAATTCTCGTAACAGTACACGAATTCTTATATAATGAATGAAGTTGCACAATATAATACATGAAGTTATAGTATATAATGCAGAATATGATAGATAAAATGCAATATATTTTTTCATGCGAAATCAACAAAAAAATTTAAAATTCATTATCTTTGCATACTGTAGAAAATATTATAGTTGTTATAAATGTTGATCATACATTACTTGTTTTTAATTATATAGTTTTTTTGTTATATTATATAAATATATATTATTATATTATATAATGCATGTTTGTTATGTATATAATGAATGTTTGCTAGGTATATAATGCATGTCGATGTCAAAATAATGTGGTCCACGGAGTATCGATTCACCTTAAAAATAAGGTTCACACGATAAACATTCAAATATTTATTATAACAAATGATTTTAAATAGTTTGATGCACGAATAAGAATTCATATATAACAAGAATCTTTTAGAAAATTAATAATAGATATGTTTCAATCTAAAAGATTACAGAATTTTCCTTATTTATTATTTTCTATATTAATTGAGATATTTTTCATATCAATTTTGATATGAATATCTAATATTTAGTACATATAGTCCTATTTTTCTCTCTCTTAAAAATATAAATATCATAATTCTCTAAATTTAAATTAATTTTTATGTACCAAAATAATATGATTTTATTTTTTTAAAAATAAATCTCTATTGCACATGTTTAGTGGGAGTAAACTATAACTAATAAAAATTATTAATCATATGCACAAATCAAATAACTTATGTATTATAATGTAAGTAAAATAATTTTGCTCTAAAATAAAAGTAATATACTATAGTTCCGATTAAAACATCATCGTAAAAATAAAAATTAGTGATTATATGCATAATTCTCGTAACAGTACACGAATTCTTATATAATGAATGCAGTTGTACAATATAATGCATGAAGTTATAGTATATAATGCATAAAATGATAGATAAAATGCAACATGTTTTTCAGCAAAATCATCATTTATCATTATATTTGCACTTGTTATGCATTATATAGTAGTAACATACGCATTATAATGAAAGTAATATAATTTTTCTCTAAAATAAAAGTAATACCATATATAATGCAAGAAGTAATATTGTATAATGATAGTAATATTGTTCTCAAATAAGAGTAATACCGTATTATAATGCTGGAAGATATTTGTTAGATATATAAGGAATGTTAGGTATATAATGCATGTTTTCGAGGTATATAATGTATGTTTCTTATGCATATAATGCATGTTTGTTAGATATATAACGTATATCGAGGCTGAATATGCAAACATAATCTTAAATAAGTACACAATGACAAAAATACTCTATAATGAAGGTTTTTTGAGATATAATGACCGAAAATTCTGGTAAAATCCTGAGTATACATTCATCAAAATCAATGGCAATAATTTGTTCTTATTTCTCATGGTAAGAGGTGTTCTCACTAGATTGAATCTATATATATATATATATATATATATATATATATATATATATATATTCAAGGCAATGTAAACATCACATTGAGGTTTTATTATCCGTAGATTGAGGTTTTAGTTTTCTGAGATGATAGATGAGGCTTCTTTAATTAAAACTTTATATTATGGTTATAACTTATAACAATAAAATTGTAATATTATATTATTCCATCCGTCTTGATTTATTAGTCCCAAATCAAAATAATATAATAATTAATGTTTGTGAGTGTAGTAAAATTAATAATTTATTGATGAGTGAAATTTTTTGTTATTTTGTGAAACGAGACTAATAAATGGGATTGACCAAAAAGGTAAATGAGATTAATAAAATGGGACAGAGAAAGTATAATTTAAATCTTTATTTTTTGAAGTTGATATGTTTAGTGAAAGGATAATTCTATTCATAGCCTCCAATTTTCTCACTATAGCCTCAAAATAATTAAAATTTAAATATTTTTTCTAAATGACATATTTGTCCCTATAGCCCAAACACTAATCTAATACGTGAAAAAAAATTTGAATCCCCCAATATTCAGTTCAAACTTTTTTTTGCTTTCAGTGAATTTTTTTTTTTTTTTTTTTTTAAGTTGTTCATCCACTTCTCTCAAATAATTTATGTTTGGAATAAAATTTGGTTGAATTTCAAAATTATTTTCTGCAAATTTGCTATATACCTCTCATAACAAAATTTTCAATAACATTATTCAATTAAATCATCTTCTAAATATAATGGTGAAAGAATAATAATAAATAAATAAAAAAATCTAAAATTAAGTAACTTCTTGAATTGAAAGAAGATGAAGCACCCATAACCTAACTTAAAGAAATAGAATAAATAAAATTACCATGTCATATAATTTAACAATTGAAAATATAAAAATTTAGTTCCTTAAATAAAAAAATAAATAAAAAAGAAAGAAAGCTGTGTCAGGTCCAAAAGATGTACGGGGCTTTGGGGATAATATTTAGATTTGTTATTTGAGGCTAGAAGGACAAATATGTCCATTTCACACATTATTTGAATTTCAATTATTTAAGGGACAATTTCAATTATTTAAGGAACTATGTGGAGAAAATTGGGGGCTATGAATAGAATCATTCTTAGTGAAAACGTGACTGAATATAGAATCACTCTTGTAACAAGTAATTGTTGGATTCTTTTACGTGTATAGAATGAGAAATCGTTAAGAAAAAACTACGTACATTATATAGAAATTTGCTAGTGTGCGTGGGATGATAAAAAAAAAAGGAAGGGATGTATTTAGATATTTTTATATATGAATCCTTATTAGTGAGATATTTTCAAAGATCTATTCTAGATGGTATGATAGAATTGTTAATGCTTGTGGATGTACGTTTTTTTTTTTTTTTTGTGTGTGTGTGTGTGTAATGAACCTGAATATTTTGCTTTTTTTATTCGCAAGTGTTACTGGTTTCGATTGGTTTTGGGTTGAAAAATATGACTTTATAATTGGTGAACAGAAATGAGGAAATTTAGAGAAGATTAATTTAGAGGGCAAGGAAAAAAAATATTTTTTTGGATGATTTTCGGCTTATTTTATTTTTTTCATTATTTGAAATCGCACAAATAAATCTAACTTAAAAAGAAAGGTAATTCTATTCATAGCTCCCAAATTTCTCTTTAAAGCCCCAAAATAATTTAAACATAAATAATTATTTTTCAGACTATTTTACCCTTACAACCTTCAATTATTTAAATTTCTATTAAATTAAAAAACTGCCCTTATCATAGCCCCAAATATTTATGGATTCTAAAAAACCGTAGCTTCACTTAAATACGAATTGTAGTAACACAATTTATCGTAATTTCTCTACTAGTTGCCCACCCACATAGCCATTTTTAAAGAATATTGATTATAATAGCATTATTCTTCATCTACACATAAATATATATGAGCATATACATTTAATTATTCACTCTTTGATTTTGTGTTCATTTTATTTTTCAACAATACTTCTATTATTATATTTTTTGTAATGTTAATTTACTAGTTTTGCAGATTTACGTAACAATTCATTCACAATACAAAATTAAATAATTAATTATTGATTCATTATGTTTATGATTGTTGTTTTTTTTCAAATGAAAAAACCCAACTGAGAAGCCAATGTGATAAATTCACGACAAATTTATAAAAGTTTAGAATTAGAAATTTTAAATTTTGAGTGTTAAACAAACAGGAATATAAATAACGGTTTAATTTTCTGAATTTTTAAAAGGTTGAGGATAAAAATGTCCAAGAAAAAATTAGTTGAATTTTAATTATTTTTTGAGGCTATATAGAGAAATTTGGGGCTATGAATAGAATCCCAAAAAAAAATGCATAGGAGTAGTCATGTAATCTCTTAAATTTCAGATATATAAACCCTTTAAAAAGGATGATGACTGAGAATAGCAACAGAGACCGCATAGCGCAGTGGATTAGCGCGTTTGACTTCGGATCAAAAGGTCGTGGGTTCGACTCCCACTGTGGTCGGCGCTTGTGTTTTTTTTCATTTTTCTATCACATTATTTATTTTAATGTTAAAAAACATTTTAAAGAAGCAATAAATTATTTAACATTTCAAAAAATAATAAAATCTTAGAATATCAATTAATACTCTCCGAATCCATCCTATGGGAGGAAATTAGTATTTGAGTAATTATTAAAGTTAGACCATACAACACTAAAAATAAAATGTGAAGCCTTTTCGAAAACATATACCAAAAAATCTAAAAGAGAAAAAAAGGTAAGTCATATAAAAGTGTGGGAGGATGGATCATCACCTTCCCCAAGTTTCCAGAATAACGTAACATAAACATCAACATACATTTGAAGAAGGTCTATCAAAACACTAACCACACAGCAACCAAATTGCTATCATTCATTCATTCGCCTTGGGTGAGTTTTCTGGGGTTCTAAGACCTGCTGCTGCTGGGGCCTTAGATTTGTTGTTCGTCACCGCTGCTCGAAAATCGTCTACTATGGAAGGATCTTTGAATTTCAAGGCAATTGTCGAAAGACCATCTTTCCCTTCATCAGCACTGTTCACGCAGGCAAAAGTTATCCCTTTCTTGTCCATATTTGTCAGCTTCATGTCTGGATATAGACCAGCATTCAGAATTAACCGATAATTTCCCCTAGCCCTCATCACAAGTCTGGCTTTTCCTGTCCCTGCTGTGGAAACATTGACCTTCAGTTCCCCCTTCCCCCGTTCCTTCCAAGCTCCTTCGATATACTCGAAAAGAATAGAATCAGCAGTGAAAACGGCACTCTCATTCTCTTCGCCTGTTTCAAGAGCAACCTCTTGCATTGGAGGGAACTTGATGCCCTCACTCTTACCCACGCTAATTGGAACACAGCTACCAAAAATAGATGAGTTTCCATTATTGGACACACCGAAACTGAAGGTACAACTGTCACTCTTCAGTCCAGCACCATCTTTATTAAGCGACCCAAATGAAAACGAGGTGCTAGAAAACCCTGTTCCAGTAAGTCCGGAGAAAGCATTTTGGCTACTTGATAGTTGCTGAAATGAGCCAAATGGGACAGTTTCATCATTATTTTCTGCCTTTTCTTCATTCTCTTTCTCCTTTTCATCTTTTACACCCTTCCCTGTTTGTGTCTCACTAGTATCAACTTCAGTAGATTTTATCGCCCCATCCCCGGAACTCCCACTTTCTGCAATCTCCTCTACCACAGATTCCTCCTTGTCTTCGTTAACAACAATATTGTTTGCATCCTTTAGTTGAGCTTTCGAGTCATCAACCTTGTTCTCAGCTTGCTTAGTATTATCATCATTGACAATTGTTTCCTCCTTGGTGGTAGATACATCAACCTTGTTAACAACAATATCGTTTTCATCCTTTAGTTGAACTTTTGAGTCATCAACCTTGTTGTCAGCTTGCTTGGTATTATCATCGTTGACAATTTTCTCCTCCTTCGTGGTAGATAAATCTTTGGATGGTTCATCAACATTATTTTCTGATTTAATCTTATCAATTTGCTCCGCTTCCTTACTCTGACCACTGGCTGTCTCTAATATCGAAGGTGTAGATGAAGGAGGAGTAACCAAGCGGATGGCAGCAAAAGGATTCGAAGCAGATGGAGGTGGGGCAGCTGGAGTTGATGTTTGATGGCGACGTACTTTCACAATTCTTCTAGTGGCCAAAACATCTTCACTTGCTTTCTTAAAAGTTCCTTGCGGTGTCTCTTCTTCATCATCCAGACCAGGGTTATCACGTGATAGTTGGATTCCAGCAGCTCTCTTCTTAGATGGTTGAAGGCTTTCTGCATCCCCCATTGCTGATAAAGATATTAAAAACAAAGCCTAAAGAGGTGTTATTTCTTCTGCACACAGGAACGCAGAAATCCCTGCACAAAGCCATGTCAAAACCTATAAGCATACACTGTATACAGTAACCCTTAATATTCAACATTGAATAATTTACATAGCCCTTCTAACTACAAGAATCGAAGATACAACATCTCCTTGCATCTTAGAACTAGAAACATGTCAAAATACTAGTAGGTTAGTAGTACCTAGGTTCAAAGAACTACAAACGCAATGAACCAAATAAATGGTAATTGTTTATAGACTTATCAAGCCTTAGCAACTGATAATTGTCAATCTAATACTGAAATGAGAACATCAGTCATCAAGTGCTTTGGCTTTCAATAGTATCTATGTAGCAGAAGTATCTACAAGTGTGCGTGCACTTACCATTTAAAAGATTCAAATACTAAAGCCTGGTGGAAAGTGGGAAACACAAGTATGGAAAGCAAGAATCATGTAGCCTTCATTTTAATATATTTATAATTATTTATGCACTGATTTTAAGTTACACGTGTTAGTTTTTATGCTTTGAACCAAAAAGCATTGTAAATCAAGCATTGATATCAATGTTTTAAAAAGCAGAATAACTAACACACTGCGACTCACTGAGCTCTCTCAAAGCACAGTGAGTTGGAAGCCTAAGCAATAAGAATAAAGATACTTCATAGTTGATAACCTCGAAAATAAACTCAAAATTTATAGCAAGCAATACTAATTCCTAGTTCCAACTCATACAAAGTAACAAACAACACAAAAATATTTGAGAAAGTTTCTACAAACCAAGACTTAGTACATACAAATCTTATACAATAAAACTAAAAATAATGTGTAACGTAGGAATGTATCGAGCTTTATTACAAATAAAAACATGCTAAAATTCTTGTTTTTACGAATACTCGTAACTCACTCAAAATTCAATACGTGCAGGGTACACAATTTAGTATTATAGAACAATATTTCATACACAATCTTGGTTGATTGCATTTGTGAATGTTGTTTAAGTTAAAATCTAAACAGTATTAACTAGGCACAGCTCAATTCTTAGGTCTTAGAGAGGCCGAGATGAGAGTCTCAATGAGTGTGTCATGTTATGAGTGTGTGGTTAAATATGAGAGATAGGAGAGGAAGGTTTTCCAGCCTCTAGGGCTTCAGGATTTATTTTGTTACAGGCTGTCCATCGAGCCAAACCCACACGGTAATTAGCATTAATATTGTAAATTAATATTACGATCAAATATGAGTTCCAACTTCCATATTGTCTCTAATCATTTACAAAGAGAGAAAGCATTTTAGTTATGCACAAGTAGTAGTTTAGTCATCGTCTTCACAAGTCATGGAAGTCTGAATAGTAGCATGAGCATGTTTACACATACCAATGTTTCAGAATAAGAAAATAAAGTTTCCACCAAGTTCCAACATAGATATACTGCATAAGGAATACATAGGTGGCATTCTGCTTCCATATTGCTTTGAACAGAAGCCTGTGTGTTTTGAACAGAAGCAATATATACAAGAAATTGCACAACCATAGTACCATAATGGAGGACATAAGAAGAGTGCATGCTAGGTTGCATCTGTGCGCATGTGCATGTGTGAGTGTGGGCTAGTGTGTAGAGAGAGAGAGAGAGATGACTCGGAACTCTGTAAAGAAACAAGAGAAAAGAAGAAACCATAACTCCTATACCTAGCCCGTATAAATTGCTCCAACCAAGACACCAGGGAAAACAGATACCAAGCATTGCAGTAAATTGCATATAGGTGAATTTCAAAAGTAATAATGTGAGGATTTCTTTCAATTTCAGATAAACCCTGCCAAAAACATTATATCAATAAGAAAAGTTGGTAATAAAACATTTTCCCGAAAAAGCAGGAGATTTGTGAAGTGCGCATAAAACCATATGATATCCTACAATCCTGTATCCACATGTTCTACTTTCAGATATTTTAATATTTTAACATGATTAATTTGCTTTTTATTATTTGTGTGCAACACATCTTTTCTGCACAAAATGAGCTTTCGGATGCAACGATGCAAGTGGGCATTTGGCATGGCTTGACATCAACATAAAATGCACTAAGCATTCACGCATAATTCTACAAGCTCAAAAGGGATACAAATCAGCAGATATATCTAGACCGATAGACTTAATCAATAATCATACACGCTAAGATGTTACGAATTTCAAAACTCCAGATAATCCCGAATGTTGGTAATCTTTAAAGAACCAAACCTAGCATACCAAGACTATTTGAGTCAAGACACTCAAGGAGGAAAAAACGGATTATCTGGAGTGTCTCTAACCGCGTATGGGGAATCATAGAATAGTTTCTGGCCATTCAAAAATAAACCCCCGGTTTCTTTTCAGCATCCGTGATAGCGGTGTAGGATCCCATTATGAAAATAGCGAAGCGCAAAATCTTGATTTCATCAAAACTAAAGGGAAGGACGAAACACATAGATACAGACCACAGCATCATTTTTACTTTTCCCTTAATAATTACAGGAACAGAAGATAAGAACCACAGCTTGGACAATCCAAAGCCATTTCCAATCCAATTAATTGGAAACAAACAGGAGGTATACCACCAAAATATGAATAAAATATATTCGGAATGGGAGTCCACAAAATGACAGATGCTAGCAGCAAGGGAGAGAGATCAGAAATCACACCTTCGGGAATGTCGAGGGCTCTCGATTTTGAAATTCCACGTGAATTGTTTCGAATTTTGTGGATATCTCTCTCCTAAAACCCTAGCACAATGCGTGCGAGCAATAGAGAGCAGGCACAAATAGAGACCGTTTTATTTTTTTTCCTTTTTTATTTTTGAAAATTTATTTTTATAATCAATAATAGGTGTCAATTCACTGTGGATAAATGGTCATAAGATGAGGAAATATTTTGAAATTGTAAATTTAGAAGTACATGTGGATACATCTATTATAATGCATAGAGATTGAACCTAATGTTAAAATTCAATTTATATTAAATTAAAATAAATCAACATTAATTTATTCACTAATAAAAACCAATGTTCCATATTATTTTTTTTAAATTTTATGTTTAATTATTTTATATATCTTGCTTAAAATTGCTGTGTTTAATTGGTACATGTATATTATATTTAGAGAATATATGTTAACACAATAAAAATTATTTCCGTTGAATCCATTTTGTATCATAAAAATAAAAAGAAGGGAAGGTCTTGGGTTAGGCAGACTAAATGATTTAGGCGGGTTTTATCCATTAACCCAAACCCAAACCCATATAATATACTCTAATTGGGATTAATAAACCCTATTTGGGATGGATCAATCCATTTGGATAGGATAAAACCCGCCTAAATTATTTAAGTCTGCCTAACGCAAGTTTTTGCCTAAAAAGAAATATATATCATTCAACTCAAAATTTAATAGTTCATATAAAAACTTTTTCAAATTCTTATTTTATTTTATACACACTCTATATATACTTATTTTTTAATAATTTAAATTTATTATTTCTCAACTGTTAGATGCAATTAATTTATGCGTTGAAATTATTTTTATTTAACAGAAATTCTATTTATATACATCTTAACCAATGATGCTAATAATCAAAGAATATCATTCTTATTCTCGTTTCGCTTACATGTTTATAAATTAAAGTAATTAAGTGTAAAATCTTGAAAAAAAATATTTTATTTGGACCATTAATTTTTATTTATTTTTAAATAAATGGTGTAAATTCATTCTATAGGAGAGCACAGTTCTAATTAGCAGAGTTAAAGTGGAATTGAAGAGTATTTCCATGGAAAGAACCACATTAATCTTTAAACTAATTAATCAAAACATATCTGTGCCTAAATCCCCCCACCCTCGTTTTCTTTTAAAAAGGTGCACAAATCTTGTGCATGTACAGATCTCAACCAAAATCAAGAATATTACCCCCAACAAGTGTGCCTCAACTAAACTATTAAATCCAACCTCTCTGAAACTCTACCCACAAAAACTAATCTTCTTCATCTTTCTACTGACAACGTGATCCCGACATTATCTCTTCAGCATGCCTGGGACAAGGACAATGGAATATTAAGTACAATATGATATCGTGAAGTTGAAAAGGAAGAACCATATGATCCGAGCATTAGCATCTTAGGATCTGTAAAACAAACATAATTGTAAAGGAAGTGCTGTAAACATCAGAACTAAAGTTGAGAGCTAATCGGATCATATTAATAGGATATTAGAGCAAAGAATTACCAAAAACTATAAACATGATAGCATCATTTCATCAATTGAATCTAATGACTGGATATCAAAATACTTTAAGCACCAACTAGTAAAGACACATTACAGGTAATAATATCCGGAAGCAACTAACAGGAAAAAGGAACAACCAACATGCATTATACAAGGAATCCATCAAGATATGACAATTGAAAATCATAATAAAACAAATTTCAGGCACTAATTTGTAGGTCTTGCTTACCAAGAGAAATATAGTAGACATCTGGAACTATCAGTCTTCAGTGAACTCAGTCATATGGTGGAAGCGCTGCCATTTCAGAAAGAGAGAGGAATAAATAAAGTGATAACTGTTGGCTAATGGAACGTCGTGCAAGAAAACTGTGAGAATCCATTATAAATGTAATAAGTTTATCCTGCACCTCATGATAAAGACACAACAAATTTCAGTTTATCTCCAAACAAATCTGAAAATAACTTCACAAAAATGTGTGATAGCATTAAGCTATATATATATATATATAGTATTAATACTATCACACAATTTCTCCCAAACTAATTCCATGTCAAAAATTGCCTAGTGATCAACAGTGCCAAATGTATCAATTATGCCAAAAACTCTAGAGGTGGATGACAAAGATGCAGCAAAAGCATGGATGAATACAATAGAACTACAAGTTTCGCACCGGGTCCAACCAATAGCTTTTAGTCTGATGATTTTTCTATATTCGCACCCCACTCTTCCCCAGCATCATTTCCATTAACGAATACAGGACCATCTGTAGAATTTGCATCCACCACAAAAGCCTCTCCTTGACTCTCATCATGCTCCTCTACTTGTGCATCATCCAGCCCTTGTTCTTCAACTCCATCCTAAACAAATTTGAGAAAACATATCAGAACAAAATATATTCTGCACAAATGAACTCGCATAAAATTGAAAAGCAGGATTACAACATTGTGGGAGAAAAATGTACATGCTACCAAATCTAAAAGATAATGAAACTTAGGCAGGTTCTACTTTCAACACCCAGCAACTCTCACAAATGAATGTAAATTTAATGAAAATATCTCCTCCAAAAGCTTATGCAGATATCAGAAGGAAGAAATTGACCTCTACCTCATCATCCAAGCCTCCATTTTCTAGGTGCTCATCCTCATCTACATGCAAGTTTCTGAAGGTTTCTACAAGACTTGCAGTTGACCTATCAGCATGTTGCACGTATTCAGCTGCTGGGGGATATATACCCCTACAATGAGAATGGAAAATGTTACTATTGACTACTGACATAACAGATAATCTGAAATGTCATCCCCAACTTGAGGTGCAAGTGGTTAAAGTGTCTTGCATGTGTCCAATAAAAAGAAAAAGAATTTCCGAAATGTCATAGAGCAAATAACATTAAACCAGAAATTGAAGATTTGAGAGAGATAATCCCACAACAGAAAGCCGAATTCAGGTCTAGCTGCCTTGCAAGAAATTACAAACTGAAACACCAACCTAGCCTCAGCAATTTTAGCTTCAACAGAAAGTGCGATTTGCCAATCTTCAAACAAATTTGGATATTCTTTAGGATCAGCAAGTGATTCTGCGGCTTTCTGATTAATCTGAAAAAAATATATTCAAACAAAAAGAACATATCAACAAGTCTCAAGATAAAGAATAATTTAGGATCTCCTGTTCATACTTGGAGAAATATCCATCAGTTAATCTGAATCCAAAAAACAAAAACCACAAATAACATAAACTATTACCTTGTTGAGGTCCTTTCTCCAAAGTGCGACAATTTCAGACACCTTACTTGGAAGGTAAGACCGAGCCATCAGTGCAGCTTCAGGTATCCGATTGCTACAAAGATCTCTTATTTTACTATGAGAATATTCAAGAAAATAGTCTCAACCAGATAAAATTTAATGAAAGGCCTTACCTGTCTACCAACAGTTGTAGGCAGTCCTCCAATTTGCCCAACATAAACATACAAAGGAATGCAACATTATTTTTACCATGCTCTTTGGCAAGATAAGCCAGTTCATTTATTCCATCAGCATTTCCTAAAGAGGAATAGAGCAGCAACAAACCACTGAGGTCACTAGCTTGCTTCAAACACTCCTCTGCCATCCCCAACTGAAATGAAGAACAGAAGCAGCATAAGATTTTACAAGCACGTACAATAAGAATCAAAATGTAAGAGGAAATTGACACACAGACTGACAAGCATTATTTTAAGAAAAAGAATATCAAAATTCATTTAACATGGTCGAACTGGACGTTTCAATAAATAAACAGGCAGTATAACATAGTTTTGTGTAAAAAAATCAAGTCATAGTTTCAGCATCAACTCAGTTTAATGTTTTTTTTTAAAAAAAACAGTTTAATAATTTTCAGCTCAATGCATGACATCCAGAGAATACCATTCCAGTAGACATAGCTAATTCACCCAATTGTTTCCATTTGGCCTCACTCTGTGCTTCTGTAGCTATTTCCTGTCAGGACAATCGGAAGTGAATTAGTAGGAAGTCACTTCAGTACAAAGATTGAGAGAAATGAGAACCGAAAAAAGAAGCTTCTAAGGAAATGAATATGATCCAAGCATATAAACTTCAACTACTTATAGGATAAACAAATAAGTTTGACACAGTATACCTTTGCAATCTCTAGCCTGCCTAGCTGAATGGCTAACTCAAATCTGTAGTCAGGATCTGTGGCAACTTCAAGTGCATCTTCTATCATCCCTCGTGATTCCAGGAAACAAGCCACACTGTTGGCAAAATCAATTAAAATTCAAAATGAGAAGTAGGTTGATTGTTCTAGGATGTATACCCTTGAATCAAACAAGAAAAGAAAATGAATTAGGCAGCATATCCAGAAACTCTTTGTGCACAATATTCAGGTTTCTCCCTTGTTTAAGTTTTCCCACGGAAATAGTTTAGCATTATCAACCTAGAGATGAAACCAATAATAAGTCACAAATTTGCCACAGCAGTTGATTCACTAGACATCTGAAAACTTCCTGATTACTAGGACTATGGAATCTGGCTTTGGTCCCTAATTCATAAAGCAACACAGGTATACCTACAGCATTCCAGACTATAGAAAAGCAGTAGTCGAGACAGCAAATAAGGAGATTACACTGTTTTAAGCTGAAAATTCTTGAGAAAGTATGGGTAACTGCATGTTCTTATATATTAAGCACGGAGCTTAAATGGAAATCATGCATAAATGGTAGTAAGAAACAATAAAATTTAAAGGATGTCAAATACAACAAAACAGATGTTAAAGACCTGTTATGATGTTCCTTTGGAATTGATGGTAAGACCTCATTTGCCCTTTCCAGATCACCCCTCATTACAAGAGTCTTGTACTCAATCAAACTGAGCAGCAAGGTATATCCAGTAACACTGAAAATGAGGATTCATACACACAAATGAGCAATTCCAGAACCAAGGTAGGTCATCTTCCCTCACATGAGGAGGAATACAAGCCTGTATCCACTTGCACAACGAACAAAAGAAAATGAAAATAGATACTTCTAAAGTTGAGTAAAGAACTCACTTAAATTCTTTATCGATGAGATACACACGACTCTGATTAGCAAGATACCCAAGCAGATACATAGGCCGGTCTAAATGAAACATTGTTGTCACCTAAGATATGACATAAATTTACACTGATTTTTAAATAAAATTATATTTCTCTCACAATTTTGAAGTAGAACAACTACAGAACATCATAGCACACCTCACCGCCCACGCAGTAATTAAGTCTCCAAGAAGAGTTATTGTAGATAAAACAATCCCCAACCCAGATGCCAGTCCGTACTCGTTCATTAATTTCATAAAGAAGCTCGAAAGCATCTTCCACGCCTTGTTCATCTACTGATCTCCCACTATCCAGATTAGCAGAAACAACATCTCGCTGAAATAGATGAAGGCTGATCCAGTCACCAAAAACTTCCTAGATGCAAGTTTTATGTGAATTTACAAGGAAATCAAGGGGAATAATATGCTTACATTATACTTAAGTATGTAGAATGATGTATCACTGGAAATGGCCACCAAATCACCTCCATCAGCCCAATAAAGATTCTGAAATGGGTTGCCAAAAGAACAGATAACCGCATGGAACATGATGATATGATGACAAAATTAACATCATTAATAATGTCACTTCCTTACCTTAACATTGACATCAATTCGTCGTATCAACCTACATTCAGCCCAATCATAGAAACAAATAAAATCATTTGAACACATAGACAATAAAGTGCCACCATAGATATGTTCGGCAGAAAATGTAGGACGGATACTTTTCTTCTCCTGAAAGAACATCATTCCAACTGTTATTCGAACAGACAAGTTACGAAAACCAAGTTACTAACTGTTCAGAAATACATTTCCAGATAAGAATGAAAGCACAATCAATCATACATATAAGAAATTATGCATGAGCAGCTAGCAACACATTGGTGCTAAAAGGAGGAAACTATCTGGTTGAATTCCAGCTCACAGAAAAGCAGCTACAATTTGTTCCAGTTTAAGGCAAATCGAACTGCACTTTTGTCAAGAGATAAGAAAAACATAAATGCCAAAAACCAACCTGGAAATTTTTAGTGTAGATCTTAATCCTTGATGTACTTTCCCTAACAGCATATTCTCCTTCCGTTGACCAAACAAATTCCACTGCTGAGCCAAAGGATTTGTTTCTCCATGCCAAAGCTGTGTATATGATGTACTCACCATCTCCACATACAACAACAAACCTACCATTAGGGTTGTGCTTTAAACTCTGTCAAAAGTATATGGTTACAAAAGTTAATGCAAAGTCAACTGTGAAGCATAAATGAAGTATAAGAGAAGGAATGTACTATAGAGATTTCTAAATAAGTCTACAGGTTTACACACTTCATGAACAGAGGCCATAAGTTAGAGATAGCCTGATATGTAGTGACAATAAGGGGAGAGAAGTCACTACAAGAATAGTCCCTGACCTCGAAACTTAGTGGTTAAGCACTTTGTATATGATAAATTTGAGATGAGTTTGATTAATGGAAGAGTTGCCCCTCCCCCATTTAAATTGTGTACCCCAGTTTCAAAAAAAAAAAAAAAAAAAAAAAAAAAAAAAGCAGTACAAGAATAGGTCGTTCATTAGATTAGAATAAGATAGATTTGGATTTCAATATGTTATTTTCTTATCTTCACAGTTATATTTAGTAGATCAGAAGGCAAACATCATTAGTATTTAAAAAGATACATTGTACATTGAAAAGCATTGAAGAAATTATTAGAATTCTTTGGCGGACAAATCTGATTCTGATTTCTGGGCAATATCTTCACAACTTTTGAATCTTTCTCTATACACTATCAATTTGGTTCTGTTGCAGAAACATATCTGGAAATGACAACTTGTGCATCAGGAATAGAAGCACGATTTGAGAGGATAGAGATGGATATAGTGGTGCTTGAGTCACGAATGGTTGCTGCATCACTAGACAACAAAAATACAAAAACTGAATCACATAAAAATTGGACTCGTTGATTGACCTGGTTCAAAGCATATGAACAACCAACGGTAGTCTCCATCAACAAATGTGGCAGAAAGTAACACCAGCAACATGCAATCACCCCCCCAAGATGACCAATCTACACACCCACACGCTGATACCACATACAATTACTCCACAACCCACACCTAGTTTGGAACTACCAATTATAGATGGACAGTATCCACGAGACCAGATCGATCCTGCTGAACAATTTTTACCAAAAACCAGAGGTACATGTGGAACTCCCACTTATTGCCATGATCGGCGATACCCCTTTACTGGGTACAATGGACGTTGAGGTGTTTTTGTACAATAATTATGAGATGGCCACAGTTTATGGCAGAACTCTTACTAAGGTTTGGCAATAGCCTTGCAGTAAAAAAAGCATGAGACGTTGGGCATTACACATCAACAAGTAATTGTGAAATAGTGCATTGTTGATTTTGTCGCACAGGCTGCCCAATTGACAAGCATTTCGGAATCCTACTATCTTGTGCAATTCTTTCCGGTATGGAGGAGATACGTCGAAGGATGCTAAACCTACCATAGTTGATATCGTTGTGGTTCGATGGGCTTGCTAAATCGAGCAGTAGCACATGCCTAACAAAGAGACCCATGACCAGGGATGTTTAGTCGTTTTTATGATATGCCACCCCCTATGGCTAGTCATTATCAACCAACCGAAAAACCAATCACAACAGTGTCCAGTTCATTGCCAGCCACATCCAACAGCTAAACTCCCACAAAAATTGGGTGAATATCGAGCGGTCGGGAAATGTTATAAAAGCAGAGACACATATTGACCCCCCCCCCCCCCAAAAAAAAAAAAGTCCAGCCAGGTCGTTAGAGCTACTCATCGCGGACAAACAGCAATCGATATGCAGTGGTGATAAGGAGAGAGAAGGTAGTACAAGAATAAGTTCATTCATTAGATTAGGATTATATAGATTTTTATTCATTATTCTTATTTTCTTATCATAACAGATATATTAATTATTTAAACAGATTAAAAGGCAAACATCATTAGTATTTAAACAGATACACTGTAAGCGGAAAGCATTGAAGATACGGTAGAATACTTTGGAAAACGAAGTCTTAATCTGGGGAACACAGCTCCAAACCAAATACTACATCTTATTATTTGATTTCAAGTAAACAACAAATGATAAATCATCGTGTATAGATGTAAAAAAATAAATAAGAGTGCATGGCACACAAGAATACTTCAGAGATTTAACACTAAAATGACAGAAATGAATTCGCTTGCAGATAAGGGGGACAATAACCTGCGGATAAAGGTCACAGGTTCCCAATTCCTTCACAGCCAAAGGCAATCTCTCTCCATCAGAAACCTGACACAGAGATATAATGTAACTTAAGATCATAAATTGGCTCCAATACTACTTAGAGAAGAAATTTCATACACCAGAGTCGGCCCCAACGCTCTTAATGTTGACAGTCTGGATCTCATTATGTTTAGACCATATGATTTTCCCAATGTTGTCCATGCTTGCAACAGGTACCTCTCGACCAAGCTTTACCATTATGGTTCCTTCATCATAGCCAATTACAATCCTGAAAATTGAACACATCAAGTTTGAGGTTGTCTAATATTAGTTTGAACTGCCATTCATCAAGTGAAAACTCTCAAGTAAAGCCTGCACAACCAGCTTCTCAGACACTGAGATCAGCATTGAACAGGACAGTTTAGCTACAGGTACTTCTCTCAGAATCAAGTACATTACTCCCAATACAATTCTTCAGCAAGTAAATGAAAGAAGCCATCAACCAGAACATGAAATAAACTGCAAATACACTTACCGTCTTGATCCTTTCAAGTAACTAACAGCCCAAACTCTTTCAAGACCATAATTTAATGTGTTCTCCAGTCTACACAATAATAAAATGACTGTGAGACATGAATCTGAAACCAAAATCTTTGTGTATAAAATACTACAAAATATAACCAATTACAAACAAATGGACAGAAAAGAAGAGAAAAAAGAAAGGAACACTCTATTCATTTGGCAATTGTGAAATATTGCGTACGTCCATTCAATGGCGGTTTTGTTTCATCAATCTCAATATTGAATATAAAATACAACAAATGAAGAGTAAGAACAAATGTATTAGACAGTTAAAATACAGTTTCAGCAAAGAACAAATTTGATTTGAGGCACAAAATCTATCATAATAAAATTTCTAGGAAATTCACCTATAAGTGGTTGAATGCCATATGCGGACCGTACCATCCTCAGAACCTGTTATTATAATGGGAAGTTCAGGATGGAAACAAACTGCAGAAACATTGTGTGTATGGCCTTCTAGTGTCTGGACACAGCTCTTTGTCTGATAGTCCCAAACCTATTTACAAGTTCTCCAGATGATTTAGATTTTGCACATACAATCTCATAACACCAGGAGTAAAAACACAAACAATGGAGAACCTTAGCAGTGTGATCGTCAGAACCAGTGATTAAGTAAGGTTTATCACCACCAGTAAAATAGTCTACACAATTGACTCCTTTCAGATGAGCATCCAGGGTAAAGTTTGGATCAGGGGAACCAAGATTCCAAATCTACAAAGAGAAAGCAAGCTGATAGATGTCACATCAAGTAAATTTAAAACCATGCAAAAATAGTACATAGAAACAATCAACAGATACCTTAATTGTGCGATCAAGTGATGCACTAGCAAAAGTATTGGTATCTTTAGGGTTAAAAGTCACTTGCATCACGTAGTGGGAGTGACCCTCAAATATTTGAGTGCATGCCCATCCCTTATCCCAGTCCCAAAGCTTTATGAGCATGTCATCCGAGGATGACAACACATAGGGCAGAGTGGGATGAACTGCGACACACCTGATATAATCTGTGTGGGCCTCATATACTTTGACCTTATCCATGGTATTGTAATTGTAGACACGAATGAACATGTCATCAGCACCAGCAACCACCCATTGCTTTCGTGCTATAAACTTTGCAGATCTAACTGCAAGTATTTCAGTATTAGCCAAGAGAATCCTCTCCAACATGAAAAAGTTATGAGTCTTTCACTATGAATAAGTAGTACAAAAAGCTCAAATTATGCACCTGGTAGTTCTGTAACCTCAAAAGATTTAACCATTGTCTGCAGTGACAGATGTCAAGCTTTAATATGTAATTCAAGACACAGAATGGGTAAATTAAGGTGGAAAACTACCAAGAGCAGATAAATCATCATTTTTCTGTTCAAATGGATGTAAACATTATTGTTTGCACATTTGTCATCACTGAACAGAATAGTAATGTATAAGATACTAAGTATTTGGTCCTTCCAGAAACCTACTTCTAAAGTAGTGGACAAGTAGATTGTGTTAGATACCTTGAGAATATGTGTGAATCAAATCAATAATACAAGTGGGTCTTGATGTGTATATGAATCCGTATGGGCCAATATACATGGGCATTAACACCCCCCTTCAAACTTAAGGTGGATCTGAAACATTGAGTTTGAGTAAATGAAGAATTTTGGTTGGAAACTTGTACATGGTTATGGGACGTGGGCTGATGACGCAGCCGCTGACGGTTATGGGGATCTAGGTGGGTTAAAAAAATTGAAAAGAAATTTAACCCTAACCCTAATTTGGCACTATACCATGTTAGATACCTTGAGAATATGTATGAATCAAGAATCTGGTAGGAAACTTGTACATGGTGATGTGTCTCAACCTCCCCAAAGTCTTGCGACGGCGGTCTGATGGGACGTGGGCTGATGACGCGGCCGCTGACGGGTATGGGGATCTAAGTGGGATAAAAAAATTTGAAATGAAAATTTAACCCTAACCCTAATTTGGTCTATACAATGTTAGATACCTTCAGAATATGTGTGAATCAATAATACAAGTGGATCTTGACGTGTGTATGAAGCCTTTAGTATGAGCCAATATACATGGGCCTCAACACATTGCTGTAGCAATATACATTTAATGATTCCAACAGTCCTACACATGACCAAGGAGAGTAATAGCAAATGGTGTTCAAAGTTGGGAAATAACTAATAACAATAAGTATGAGATGCTTGAATCATTTTTCAGAACAGTAAAGTTATTGGACTGGAACAAGAAATACTTTAGAAACTATATGTTGCATGGCTCTTACAAGCTCAAATAAGGAATTTGTATCTGCAAGAGTCAGATGTATAACTCCACGGGCTCATTTGTTTCAAGTAGGGTTTGAGCATCATAGTATTTGAATCGTGAGCAAGCTCACTAGCTAAAATTAGTAAGAAATATAAAACAATTAATTTATAAAAGTATATTTTCATGATTTAAGAGTAACAAGAATGATAAGTCATTCTAGTAATGAGAAAAAATGGAATTTGAATAAGCCCTCTTACCAAATCGGGCGTCCCAACTAAATTGGTATCTTTCCAAAAATGACAACTTTTTCACACTCAATAATAAAATATTAATTCCACTTACACTCACAGTCCTTAATTCTCGTGCCGAAAAGAAAAGGGTCTATTTAATTGGGACGGAGGGAGTATTAATTTTGGAATAAATAACTTGTTCTTTTCAAATAATAATGAATATTTTAAATTTAGAAAGATTGTTTAGGCTCGACTAAGACTCGATAAAGTTTGTGAACTTTAAAGTGTTTGATAATAAAGCTCGACATTCAACTCGATTTTAAACAAGTCAAACTTGAGCAAGACACTACTCGGCTTGTCTCAATTTACCCCTAGTTTCAAGGGATATGCACTTCATTCGAACAAAAAAACTTGAAGTGCAATATTTCGCAATTTGCTCATTGCTAAGACATTGAAAGAAAGGAAATTCATTGAGGATCAGGATGATATTAGGGGCCAATTCGTGGATCCATTTGGAAGTCTACGAATCTTTTCAAATCAATTTTACCTAATTCCCTTTCTTAAAAGCTATACAGAAGATTCATGTGATTCAGGTCCTTCTGTAGTAATTAGTGCTGGGGAAGTTACTTGCATACAAAGTGTCACAAAATGGCTTCTCAGACTCTCTCCCCAAAATGGTGTCTCATGTTGGAATGAGTCTGAAAACCTAAACATGTTCTCTGCATTATTCTCCCTTAGATTATGGCATACAGTGTAAGAATGAATAGGGGTTTCTGCATGAACAGGTAATACAGTTGATTCACCACGTTCAGTTAAAATTTTGTTTCTGTGTTATCTAGGCAGTTTTATATGCGAAGGGGTAAGGTGCTATTTCTTGTTTCTTATCAGGAGAATACATTAAACCTGAGAACGACTTCAGAACAAAAGATTTGTATTTCCTAATATCAAAGATTAGCTACATTTTCAGAAAAGCAAATAATGAGATTTCCATCCAGCTAGTCATGGCACTCAAATATTTAAAAGATAAAAGCTCTACAGAGTTACACAAACATCTAAGAAATATCCACATGTCCAAATGATTTAAATTTTCAATCTCCATGTGACTGAAAATATACTCATGCAACAACTTTCTGCATACCTGGGTCTGATAATCCCAAATGCAAACAGTCCCCGAATACAAACTTGCCAATATCCTGCGGAAGTGTCACAAAGCATACAATAAAAAAGAAATGAGAAATTTAAAGACAGCAAATAGACACCCAAACTGTACTTGTTATCCCATGTATCAGTAATGCAGGCAAGCAAAGCACCGAACCATGCACAAAAGACCAGCCAAATGGAAGAAGCAGAAAACGGCTTGGAACAAATAAAGAGATAAGAATAGCAGGACCAAAACTTAATTGAAACTTGACTGCAAAGGCTTCGCATACCATGGCTCTGTTGGATGCAGATCCACAGACTTTACTCTTTCTGATCTTTGCGCAAATTTCCTCTGATAGAAATATATCCATATTTCAGCATCGAGCAATCACTCATTCACAGAACAAAATTAAATTCCCAATGTAAACTTAAATACCTTGATTTCAAGTCTGAGAGGCTGCAGTACACCAGCGGAATAATGAATACCAGAAGCAAGAAATCAGAAACCTCGAGTTAGCAGGTAATAAAAGCAGCTTCAGATCACAAATAATCCGCAGCCAATCCAAAAATATTACGAACCCAACGTAATCAAAGGATTGTGATTGCCGAATCTCCGACGCATGTCGGAAACACGAAATTGACCAAAACTTAGAACCAATTCCAGATCTGATGCCTAACCGCATGCGCAAAATCAATCAGCAGAAACGTAGAAGCAAAACGACTCACCATTTTCTGCACTAAAAAGTTCCGCGGTTGGGAAATCCTATCGAACCTACAGCAAAATCCACCGCTATACCGAGCAACGTGCAGTCGAATGCCGCGATCGAGATATAGGAAGTGCGCGTATTCGTCTGCAAATGTAGGGAGTTTCGCACTCTCCTATAAGACTGTAGCAACAGACCAAGAGTGTAAAATTTATTCGCTAAGAGACGGAGCTGAAAATTTTCTCTTCTAATTTTGTTATTACTAAATTATTTATTTTATGCAAATACTCTATTAGTACTTCTATTATTTTACTTTATTAGCGAATTATAATATATTCCTTCATTATTAGAATTTATCTTTAAATACTTTAAAATTCACGAATTCAATACACCCTTAATCGAGCATAAATAACTTTTTTTAAAAAAATTTAGATTAAAGTTATAATATTTATTGTTTTCTTAAAAAACAATAATATATTCATTCTCAAATTTAATTTTTTGAACTTAAAATATACACCTATTATATTTATCGCTCTTAAAATATGAGAAAATTAATTTTATAAAATTAATAATGTTATACACATTGATTTAAGCTAATAAATTTAGTCATGCATCAAATATTATAAGTTACAATTTTAATTCATTTAATAAACGAATATCAGTGAACAGTATCAACTTGAAATTTAAGCAACCTCGTTTATTTACAATTTCAAATTCAATGTAAAATTGATAATTCATGCGCGCGTTGAGTTGTTATCATACGTGTTGGAATTTATGTCGTGTCGATTCATATCATGTTTGTATTGTGCGAATTCGAGTAAAAAACTCTCATTCCTACCTCAACTAGAATTTCACCCGTGCGTTGCACGGAAATGTTGTATTTGATATTGTAAAATATATAGATATATCAAATGTTAGTAATAATAATTTACTCGATCAAAACAATAATAATATTAGGAAAAATATTTAAATCCATCTCGAACTTTGAGTGTGTTCTCAAATTTGTCCTCAAATTTTAAATATAACAATTTAAAGACTAAATATTCAATAGTTTCCCATCTAGTCAAAACTTACCAATCAGAAATTCTACGTGGACATTAACATTCCATGTCATAAATCAATTTAATTTAAATAAGTTCCATGTAGATTATTATCATCTTTATAATTGGAAAATAACAAAATACACTTATTTAAATTATATTTAATTATGTGATTTTTTTGTATATTTCGAAACGTAAAACAATAAATAATTTAAATCTTGGTCTAATCTAAAATAAATCTTGTTATAATTATATATGAATAATTATAGTTCATGACATGTCCAATAACAATTTTGTTCTTCCCACTTTCACAAAATGTAATCCATTCAATGATTTAGATTATAATCCACACAAAAATCACATATTTAAACTATATCTAAATAAATTATAAAGAATATTATAAAAATGATAAATATCTAAATTACATTTAAATCACATAATTTAATAAACTTCTCATCTTACATCCTATTATAAAAATAATAAAAATTGTACATGGAAATTATTTAAATTAAATTGTGTTAGGCCATGAAATATCTATGTCCACGTAGGATTTAGGTCTGGTGAATTTTCTATTAATAAGAAATTATTGAAAGTTTAAATTTTAAATTATTATATTTAAAAGTCCGGATAAATTTGGAAATTCATTCGTAAATACAAAAACTCCATTACTATGTACAATTAATAGCTGAATATTAGTTGATTGTGTGCAGGCATATGAAAAGCTTTAATCTTGAAAATGTAAAATGTAAAATGAGGCCATGCACACAATTATTACTTTTGTATACTAAACTAATGCTGGACTTTTGAAATTCTAGCTATTTACAATTAATAGCCGAAAAATTACAGATTTTTTTTGAATTGCATGCTAAAAGTTTTGATCTTGAAAATATAAAATGAGGCCGTGTACGGATAACGATTATTTTTTTAAATTAAGCAATGCTGCTACTAATAATGAGGATTAAAAGAATAATCGGAAGTGTGAAAGACAATACATTCTATTTGGACAACTGAGATTATTATGATTTCAAGAAATATAATCAAACATGATTTATAAAACTTTAAAGGGATGTTAATTTGAGATTTCATTAACAGTGCTACAGTCAATTTTTGAATAAATGGGCAGATCATTTTTAGAACTCACTACAAATTGATAGATTTATTTTATATTTTATATGCCAATGTGATAATACTGTTTCTTTAATCTCAATTGTATTAATTGATTACAGTATAAATATTTTAAGTGCTAAGAGAGAAATCTCTAAAAAATCCCATTTAGGAGGATAAAGATATTTCTGTAAAATCAAACAAAGCACTAATCAACTCTCAACTCTAATAGATATTGAGCACAAACTTTCACCTTAAATTACAAATAAGAAAAGGGTGTTTAAAAAACAAAAAAAAAAAACAATTCTCTCTACCCACATAACTTTTGTTTCGTGAGTTTTGCTAACAAAATCCCAACTAATGCTCATGCAATCCAAGTAAATCATCTCAAGAATTTATAATAAATTAAATGAAAGAATAGAAATCAAAATTCTTACAAATGAGATTGATATTTAAAGATGCTAACCCTTTCTTTTTAGCCAAATTAAATATTATGTTATACCTGAGACGACCAACACACTCTTTGCAAATGTGCATTCGGGCGTTGAACACTCAACATTCATCCGCTGTCTACCGTACAATCGTGCGACATGCCCGTCTCTATTGTCGTCTTCTAGTGCAGTTACCGCCTCGTGTTGCCGTTCTACAGCCAGATCCACATAGCTTTTTAGATCGGTACCTGATATGTACCCCCATCGTGCTAGCTCTGCTATTGGTGTTCATGTCCCCTTAAGGCCTGTCGAAAGTCGCAAATTGCATCCCAGTGGAATGAACGCCATCACCCAAACTGCATACTTATCGTCCAGTCATGGCTCATTCCTGCTGCAATATGGCTATGTGGATTATTGTTAAGCGTGTTGAATCAAACAAAAAGTTGGAATTTTTAAAAAAGATGAGTACCTACAAAGTTATGTTGGGGAAAATTTTCGGCAGTGGGATTGCTCTTCAGCGAACGGCAAACTGACTCCGGCGACACTTGTTGATAAGGACATTCCTGGAGCTCCACTATCTCAACCTCACCTACGGCAACAATTGAGGTGGGAGCTAGTGAGGGTTGAATGAAGATTACACAAAAGAAGAAAGAGATTGATTTATAAATAAAAGCAGAGAGATTCAAATTTTAAATTCTTGGAACTTGAATCGAGAATGGATGAGTTATGACAGGGTAATAAACGGTGATGGGACTTAAATTGAAAAGTAGGTTGGGAAGTGTTTTGGTTAAGCAAGCATTAATGTCTTTTACAAAGACTGTTTCGTTTTTCTTTTATTTTATTTTACCGTGTAACTTTAAATTGAATTACCTTATAGTCGTTTCATACTAATTATTTTATATTTTGTAATATTCTTTTTAAGATACAACATTTCTATACAATAGTACATAGTTCACTTAAATCTTTATGTGCTGTATATATTTAAAAAACCATCTACTTTTGTAGTACTTGAAAAAGGAACAATTCTATAAATGTAGAGGATATTGCTTAACGTATGTATCTTATAAAATTAGTTGCCCCACCTTGGTTATTGATGAAAATTAATGTAGTTAATATTTATTGCTTCATAATGGGAAAAGATATTTGTGTTTTATATATATGAAAGAATTTTGAGCTTACAGAAAACACTGCAAATATATCATGTAGTAAAACAAAATGTATAAATTATAATGAATGTGTAAAAACTTTGATTTGACCACAATATTTTTAATTGCAAATTTTTGGAATGGGCATTGATATAACTTTGATATGACCATTGAATCAGAATTTTGAGATTTGTGTGATTTGCTAGGCGGTATGGGCTGAGATATTAAATTGTGAAAGGACGGTATGGTCTAAGTGAAATATTTGGAATGTAAATAAAAAAATAAAGTGCTTCAAATATATTTGTGCACGTGCATGTGAATTTTGGTTCTGGCGGACAAAATAGGCGGGCTGCCAACAGTACTTGGCGTTTCTCTTTTAGTATTGTTATAGATTTAAACTATCATATTAATTAAATAAACTATCCAACATAAAATAAGAACAATACCGAGCACCCTTTTGCTCCTCAGACCACTAAACTCTTGATTATTCCTTCTATCTGACCTGACATCGCTCGAATCGAATCTGCATAAATCTCACAAAATTAAGCACATACAGTTAAGTTACCTTTGAATTGTTTATCAATCCAGCAAAAAAACCTTATTCACAGAGTAAATCCCCAAATTTTAGGGTTTTCTTTGTCCAAATTCACTTCGTGGAATTCAATTACTGTTAAATCCGTCGAGTCCGCCAAGTCGCAGCACGACCCAATCCCTGGAACCTGCGTTCAGATTTTTCACTTAATGTCTGAGTAAGAATCGAAAAATTCTGACGTCGGAGGGAAAGAAAGAAATTAAGTCATGTTCTATGGTACGTCGGTGTGGGACCCATGGCTAATAGTGGCGCAAATCGTATCCCTCCAATGTCTGTACTACCTGATGCTAGGGATGTTCTTGACAGTTCTGCTGGGGGCTCGGGTGTCGAAGATGAGCCTTGTGTATTTCTTCGATTATGCGACGGTTGATGCCTCTACTCTTACAGGCTGGTGTGTGATGGCTTCTTTTTTCCTCAGCTCTATTGCTGGGTATGTCTTCATTTGCTTTAATTTGTTGATTTATTTGATGTTTAGTGGCAGGCATTGCGTGATGCAGCTACTATTTTGGTTCGGTGCTCTTAAATATATAGTTTGTTGTGATTAAGTTAATCATGTTTTGTTGTGCTTAGGAAAATCTGTATTTGGAATTGAGCTATGGTGTCAGATTGATATCTCTAAGGTTGTCCAGTGCTTATGTTTCTTTGCGATTTTAATGGTAAACTAAGATGTTATGTTTTGTAAATTGGAGATTTAGCTGTGTATTGTGATTTCTGAATGCCAATTCACCTTAGTTCTACTCATTTAGAGGAAAGAAGACTTTAGATGAAATTTGGGAACATTTGCTATCCATGATTCCGTGAACTATAAAATATGTTATGTTGTAAAAGTTACCTTACAACTGGGGAAGAAAAACTGATGATGGGGCAGTGATGTAATTTTATCAATTGTTTTCTTGTTCCAAGGTTCACGACACTAGCATGATTGCCAATTTGCTCATCGATTATGAATAATATGTTATATGTGTAGATTGTGCCACTAGGAGCATTCGAAATGGTCATATTTGGGTGAGTTGGATTTCCTATACTAATAACTAAAGTTTTGTTTTTGACTATTTTGTACGTCTTCTTGAAACAGAGCTGGTGTTTTGGTCTACTTAGTTGAAAGGGCAAAGAAGTGTTGGGATTTTTGTGCAACTTTTTATATTATCCACCTCTGCATTTGTACCATATATGGAGGTTGGCCCGCGTCAATAACATGGTGGGTTGTGAACATTGCAAGCCTTGCAGCAATGGAATTTTTAGGCGAATATCTTTGCATGGAACGTGAAAGGCAAGAAATTCCCACCTCAAGAAGTAAGCCATTTTTGTTTTTTTACCAAATACTTTGAGACAATAATTATCATTCTTATATTTTATTGTTACTCCATTCATTGTTCATATCTCTTATTTGCAATTGTTATCAATGCTTGAACCTTCAACATTGTTGGCTTTCTGCTTAATATGTTTATTGTTCAATTCTTTTATGTGCTCTCAACTTATTCTTTAATAGAGTTCTTACCTTGATATCGTAGCTCTAATTTAGATTTTCTTTGCATGTCTGTTGGGCCTCACATTACCATTTGTACATTGATATGTAGCATAGCTAAATATAATCCATAATTGTTCTGATAAATCTTTTTGTAGAAGTCTGGACGGCTTTAGAACATGAAATAAAAGTTATTGTCGTGGGGATGTTATGGTGTCCCACATTGAATCCACATGAAAGTATGGATGGACATACAAATCAGGGTCAATTTTTAACCATAAACCATGATTTTTAAATAAATTAAGGCTCTCAACTTATGTACCTAACAATTGTATCTGACGTTCCACGGAAAGGGGCTATCCATGTGTGGGCAATTCCAAAGGGTTGTCACCCGGATGTAGGCCCCGAAGCCCGAAGGAGTGGGTCAATTCTTAATCCACCCTCTATTATAGTTTGGAATTAGTTAAAACTCTCTAAATTATTTGTCTAACAAGGGATATGCATTTTCCTTGTAGTTCGTTTATGATATTTTTTCAAAATTAGGGTTGTAAATGAACCAAACTGTTCGTGACCTACTCGAGTCTCTACTCATGAAAGTTCTTTCGAGTTCGTTTAGTGAAGCTCGTTTATTAAACAAACCAACCTTCACTTTGTAGCATTTGACTCGTGAACAAGCTCGTTAGGTCAAATTAGTATGAAATATATTACTATAAACTTTATAAAGTTAATATCTAACAATTATGATAAATCTTTGTAGTTAAATGAAAAAATTGAATTTGAGTATGAATATAATATTATTTTGGAATTTAATAATTTTTTTTTCAAAAGAATAATGAATATTTTAAATATAATGTAAATTTAGAAAAAGTTCGTTTAGGCTCGATTAAGTTTGTGAATTTCAAAGTATTTGATAAAAAAGCTCGAAGCTCGAAAATAAACGAACCAGACTTGAGCAAGACACAACTCAAATAAAATAGTATTTTACTTTTAATTTAATTTTATCTTCAGGAAAATTCTTTCATATGTATTAAGATTGTCTAAAACTGGGAAAACTTCACAATCCAATTATAGCAAAAGTGAAGAAGTTGCAATTAGTTTATTGCAAGTATCAAAGGACTAGTCTTAGATTATGCGGCGGGCAGTAGTATCAGTATAATACATGTTCGTCGACATCTTTTAGATATTTGATGTATTTAAGCTGTACCCTAGGCATGCCCCGTAATCTTTACTGCGATGATATTTCTTCTCGTCCTTTATATCAGAATCTTTGTGGCAAGGCTGCACAAGCAAGAATATAAGAATTCTGCTCTTGTTTCAGAATTATGTAATTCTTTTTAATCTTTTGTTGCAACTTTAATTTTGGAATATTGTGTTTATTGCATGCATCTTTGTGTTATATCCCTTTTTTTTTTATTTTTGAGCTATAGCCATCTCAATTTAAGAGCCTGGTCTGGTTAGGCTGTTAAATAGTGTATTCAACTATTCATGCATACTTTATATTCCATGAATTGGTGTCCCCTCTATAGTGAAGATAATCTTCAAAGTCAGAGTTCATTTCCTAAGCTAATTGAATTCTTGATGTATAGTATTAGTAACCAAGTTAAAGATGTTTGGGTATTTGGGTTTTTTGACTTCGGAGTATAGTGGTTGAAGGACTTTGCGTATGGCCAATTGGCTATGAGTTTGAGGACAAGAAGGAGCATCATCTCTTCATTTAAATAGTGTACTCGAATTTCAAAAAACAAAAGAAGAATAACTATTTTGAATCGCGCAGGTGCTTGATAAAACAGGGGTTTCACTTGCAAAGCTGCTGCTCATGAGCTCTCATCTGAAGAACACATTTTCCAGGGACTTCACATTTGATCAGAGAGATCTTGGAAATGGCTCAAGTATGTATGTTTTCATTCATACAGCAACTAAATTACTGGATTATCATGTCTCGAGGCAGGCGAAAATTGAAATGTCGGGGGCGAGTTTGAAAAAATGAAAATGATTTTGGTGCATTTTTGTGAAACTACTGAAATACTGGGTATGGTTACATATTTGGCCGATTAATAACCTTCTGGTTTTTGGCATTTGATATTTATATTTAAAGCATATTCCTATAGAAATATATATATTGATTCGTTGAAATGAAACAGGATATTTATGCTGATTCTGAGATTTTTTATTTATTATGTCAACTAGTAAGTGACTGATCTAGTTGAAGAATAAGATACGACCACCCACCAATCAAAACACCAACTCTAGGTCTCCGACAAAGAGGGTAAAAATTGGAAAGCACAGGGATCACACTAACACTCGTTTGAAACCCTTTTATGAATCTTCTCCGATGAAATGTGTCCTATTCTATCCAACTTTGAAAATATCATTTATTTCTATGAGAATTGATCAATTTTTATGAGAATCAACTGATTCGTAGATGAAATTGATCGATTGAAGTGAAAACTGACTAATTTATATTCAAACAATTGATTTTTATGAAGAAACGTGAAACAACTCATGTCAAATATAAATGGATTGTTATAATTATTGGGTCCAAATTTGATTAGGCTAAATCAGTCCAGGCCATAGTAGTTAATCAAGGTCCAAATACGAAAAGTCCAGCACAAAGAGTCTCCGGCCCAAAGGTCAAGCGACTTGCAAAAGACCACCTACAAAGCCACAAACACAACCAAGGACCTAAGTTATGAGCTACTAGTAAGGTCAATGTCCCAGGAAGCACGATTTAGAGATAAGGACCCATAGTTCACGACCCACCTGGAAGATCAAGGAATCAAGGTCCTAATCCGCGCAAGACTCACAAGACCGATGGAAATCTGAATTAAACTACCTCGCAAAAATTGGAACTTCCCTCAAGTTACTCGCATCGTCAGCAGGGGAGACATCCGATCAGATAAGGATCCCGTCGCGAACAATCCGGAAGACCGTTGAGAAACTCTAGCTGAACGACCTCCTAAAATCCATAGGGTTGTAACAACCCCTCTTGAACTATAAAAGAGGAGCTGCTAGGTCATTTTGACCACGATTTTTTTCATTTTAATACCCACACTTTGTAATTCAACGGTTATCTGGCTTTTTGCATAATCAAGTTATTTTTTCTTTGTTTTTCCTCAATCGTTTTATTGTCATTATTGTGCAAGTTCCAAGGGTCCCGATATAATCACAAATCAAACTTCAACAATTTGACGCCCACCGTGGGGCTCTTGGAACAAAATATCTAATTTGTTTTGCAGGAAATGGCTGAGGAACAAGCTCCGACTGTGAAAGCTCCATGCGGCGACCGCCGATCACCCCAAGGAACCTGAACGTGGAATTCTACCACAACGCAAGCGGACGAGGTCAAAACGTCCTTCCCAACATTGGAGGAAGGCCCCGGACTGTGGCTGGCGAGGAGGACGCTCCAACAATCGCAGCCATGGCGATGAGCATGATCGAGAGTCGGATGAACTACTTCGAGTCCCTGCTAGCACGCATCCCAGGGTTGCCGCCACCTGAGAAGAGCATCACAAGGGAGAGTTATGCGGACTCCCTCTTCACGCCCGACATTGCTAACATAAGGATCCCGACGAGGTTCGTCCCACCAAACTTCATCCCTTATGATGGGACTTCGGACCTGGAGAACCACATCGCAATCTAAAAACAGAAGATTACCAAATTTTCATAGAATGGTTCGTGAGCCTTCCCCGTGCATTCATATCCACATTCGCGGAACTTCGCCAAATTTTCCAACGTAGAACAACCTCCGAAAAGGACACAGCCGTTGTCATCCGCAACAATCGCCGAGAAAGCTGGAACTACCTTAAATCCTAGGGTTGTAAAAACACCTCTTGAACTATAAAAGAGGATATGCTAGGTCATTTTGATCACGATTTTTTCCATATTAATACCCACACTTTGTAATTCAATGGTTATCTGGCTTTTTGCATAATCAAATTATTTTTTCTTTGTTATTCTTCAATCGTTTTATCGTTGTTATTGTGTAAGTTCCAAGGATCTCGATATAATCACAAATCGAACCTCAACAATTATTATTAAAACACCTATAAACAAAGCATTGATTCTTGAAAATGATATATTTTTAGAACTATAAATTGATAGGTACTAGAATCAACCTCAAGATTTAATGTCTATATGGGAAGGATACATGAATCAAATAATAGACAATGGAAAACCAAAGCTCTCCCATTTTAGTTGGGATTCTCCCCCAAAATATTTAGTGAAAATAAAATGGGAAAGCGAATATAAATATTTTGGGTGTCTTTCATTAGGGATTTTCTGTTCAAATTAGAATGGTATTATAATTCTAACTAGGTCAGACAATCCTGAAAATGTTACACGATTGAAACACAAATGAACGAGATAAGTAATATAGAACTCTAATCTAGTCGAAGAGTTCGCTTTTCACAAGATAAAAACATTTATTCATTAGTATTTGATATACTATACTTTATCCTACAAAGTAATGATTTTATCTTCCACAAAGAAACATTATAGTCGAAAAAGCTGAGACAAATGAACGAGAAAGAACAAACTTAACTGTGAAAAATATGCAATTTTGTATAATTTTCTTTTCCCAATATAGTAGCTGACATCCAATGTCAAGTTCATGGTATTAAAATGGGAGCAAAATTTAAATAATCACCCCCAATAAAAAGATAAGTTTAAAAGCCACCCACATAAATCTATAAGTTTTATAGCAATTTTACAAATGATTGGAGTGAGAATGAAATTTTATTAATTTCTATTAATTTAACATCAATTTATCTTGGAATTTATTACCCCACTCATTCTCTCTCTCTCACTTGAAACTCTTAATCGTTGTCGCCCGTCTCTCTCACTCGAACTCACCCTCACTGCCGACGCCCGTTACCGCCGCACGTGGCCTTCCCCCCCAAACCCACTCCATCGGCCGATTTAAGCTTCACATTGTAAAGAATCATGACCGGCGAACACAACCCACAATTAATTTTTGTCAATTTTTCAAAGATTTTTAATGTTTGGAAATTAATTTTTAAGTCTGTAAATAGTGCTTAATTTTAAGTCTGGAATTCGGTTTTTCACTTTTTTTGTTGAAGTTTTATATGTTTATTATTATTAAGTTTGATTTCTGGATAAAAATTGTGAAATGAACTTTGTTATCGGAAAAAATGGAGTATTCGCCGGAAGACTCGAAAATTTAAGCCAGAAGATTCGAAATGTATCAATTTTTGAGTCACCCAAAAATTCAAGCCGAAGTTTTCGAGTCTTCCGGCCATTTTTGAGTATTCTTCCAACTATTTTCCTCCTTTCAAGTAATTATAATTTATCTCAATTAATTCAATTTTAATTTGTTTGTTTCACCAGATTTGGGCATGGAAGAGGCCAGCACTACATGACCGTGATCCTCCATCCTTGAATAGATATTATAAAGATATTATGGAAGATATCTAAGTACGACTTAAATATTTTGGGATAATACATTAAATTTATTTAAGGATATAATTTTAAGTTATTCATAGATTTTAAATGGGGGAAGAAGATTAATAGGGCAATTTGGTCGTTAACAACTCATAAAATTGAGTTGGCCGGAGTTGTAAATGAGTTGTGATTTCGAGTGGGTGAAACCAATGTTAGGTTCGGATAAATCTGATTTTATACCGAAGTATAGGAGGTTTATAGGGGCTAGGATTTTAAACTGATGTATAAATGGTAGTTAGCTTTGTTGTAAATGATTTAAGATATTTTAATTAGAATTTTTTTAATTATTGAAACATTAATTTATGGATTTTCATTTTATTGAGATAATATTGAGAGATAGTATAAACATCACTTAGAATAATGTCTTACTAACATTCTCTATGTTTAGAGATTGTACACAACTCTT
>JAPKLW010001416.1:61876-88352 GCA_026898455.1 Plectranthus barbatus | reverse complement strand
TAGAATTAACTATTTCGAGTCTTGTAATGTAGTGTGGAAGACTCGAAATTATGAATTCGAGTGTAACACGACTGATACCCTAGGCGACTCGAAAATAATTTTCGAGTCATTACTCGAAATTACATAAATCAATTTTGTTTATTTTTAATTTTTTTACTTATCCAAATATTAATTTATGAATCTTGATTTTGATTTCATTTTTAATTATAATCAAACTTTTTAAAATTAGTAAAATTGTTCTATATTGAGATATAGTGTAAACATCACATAGAACAATGTCTTACTAAAATTGTTCTAAGTTTAGAGATTGTACATAACTCTTTTGTAATAATGTATTAAATTTGTAAAGAAGGTTAATTTTTATGTTTTATCTATAAATCTAAGTAAAGTGATTTAAACTATTAAAATTGATGAAAAATATGTAGCATTAATTATTTCGAGTCTTGAAATGTAGAATCGAAAGACTCGAAATCATGAATTCGAGTGTAACTCGAAAATTATAGAAGAACAATTTCGACTCGAGTCATCACTCTAAAATTGATGTTCTATAATTTTCGAGTGATGACATCAGTCGAAAATCAAATCATAGAAGAACAATTTTCGAGTGATGATTCGAAAATTATAGAAAAATAATTTTTGAGTCATGTAACTCAAAAATTATTTTCTATATCTTGAAAAATAAGAAAATAATTTTTGAGTCATCGGATGACTCGATATCTTATGATGTCGAGCTTGATCTCATAAGATATCAAGTCATCCAACAAATATGATGATGGTTTTGAAAAGTTTAGGGTTTAAATTCTAAAAAAAATTAGTAAAACCTACTCAAACAAAAACAAACATACGTTTGCAAAATTATATTCCACCCCTCTATTGGAAAAGAGTATGCAAATGAATGGCATGACAAAGTTTTAAGAGGTTTGTAGTTGTAATTTATTATTCATCTAACTGGGTAGATATATAAAATAAATGAATAGTTATTACTATTCACCTACCAAGTTAAAAACGAGTCACAATTTTATATAAATGAAAAATTAATTTTAAATACAAATATGGAATTGAATATAATAAAATAAATTTTGTCCGATAGTCAAAAATAGGATAGAGAATAAGACAAAATATAAGAGTGACTATAAAACTTATATTTTTACAACCATGACTATTAAACATATCAATAAAATAAAAGTAACTATTCACTTCCATTTAACACTATTAAAGTTTAAATTTCATTTATCAATATTCCACTCATCAAAACAATAAATAAATCAAAATATACACAAGACCCCTACATCATGTATTATTCAAGATTCAAATATTGAAATGAAAATCGTACATAAAAAGTGGAGTATATATAATTAAGAAAAGAAATTAGTTAAGTAGTGATAATTAAAAAATTATAATAAAGCAGAATGGGCCCAGCAGTCCACAAAGCAATGAATGATAGCAAGTCATTTCATTTCCAAACCCAAGAAAAAAGCCCAGACACGCCTGTTCTTCACCATTCAATTAAGCTTTTCACATGGCCCATGATGATTTCTCGCACCTCACTCCTCTTCTCTCTCTATCTATCTCTCTTCAAATTCTTGATTCTGAAAAGGCAAAAATGAATGAATGCCTTAAAAAAAGAATTAGTAGTCTGTCAGACAGCTGCCGGACCATCTTGATTGGGCGAGGCCAGCCAAGAACGATCCTCTACTGCACCAGCGGCTCGGTAAGAACCAGCTGGAAGCTGTTAATCACGCTCTGGTCAGGCAGCCGTGGGTCATCAACCAGACTTGGTTTCCTGTCTCCTTAAAAGTCAAGGATACAAAGGTACGAGCCTATAGAACAGATCCTGTTCAAGTAAGGTCGTACCCATTGCCTCTCTGTCTCTCTATATATACCCGATGCTCGTTTCTTCTGTCTTCGGTGTGGGACTTGAGTATAATTTACAGATTCAATTCTTCCACGGTGGAACAGTCATATAATTGTCTACATTCGTTGTATGTAGCTCTGCAATAAGTATTATTATTATGAGACTATGAATTTTATGTTTTTTTACCACAAAATCTCTATTTCCAATCATTCAAAAATACACTAGAGTAAAGTAGTACTATTTAATATTCAATCAAACATAGATAATACATTATAATTTATACGATATGGTGTTCAATATTTTATATATTGCAATCAATCTTCGCTTTTGTTGTTCCTATTTAAATATGGGATGATTCTAAAATGGTTATATTATACACTCAAAGTTTTAGTCGATGCACCAAAAATAAAGATATATTTAAGCCATTTAAGTTTAAATTCTGTCTTGCTGTTTTTCTTTTTTCTTTCAAATTTTAGGTTGGATTTTAACTTGTTTGTGATTTACTGTTATCTAATAAAATTAAATCATGTGGTTTCGACTTTCGAAATTATGCTCTAGTTAGGAAAAATTGTAATTAGTGTTCATGTAAATAGCTCTTGGCATAAACTTAAAATATTGTTATACAATAAGGTGAAGTTAAACTATATTATAGGGGTAATCACGATCATCAAGCATGGTCAAGCTCAAACTCGATTTGATCGAGCTCAAGTTTTCAAGTTAGAGCTCGACTTCACTAGATGTCTATATCGAGTTCAGTTTTTAAATAATTTCTTGATTTTAATAAAAGTCCTAAATTATCTATAATTAAATAATAAGTTTGGGGATAAAAACATAAATTATTTTAAATTCGAGCAACTAGCTCGAATCCAAACTTGACTCAGGTTCTATTTAAGCTCTAGCATAATAAGGCTTGCGAGCCTACCGACCTGAGCTAAGAATTATATAAAGCTTGAGCTTGACTCAACATTTTGAATTTTTGTAACCCTATTTCCTCGTAGTGTGGGGGATAGAGGTTCGCATACATTTCACTGTACGATTATTGGACTACTTTGTTGCATTCTTTCGGATCCTTCTTGAACAAAATGGAAGATATTGTCGATAAATAGAAGTACGTCTTGTTCATTAACATCTCGGAAATATTCCCCATCATTACGGATTTAGGGCAGTCAAACCAACTCTCATACAAGCTCCCGACAGTTCATTCATCAGGCCATAAACTAAAGACACTTTTGATTCTGCAATAATTTTTTTCTTCATTAATGACTTCAGATTCTTTCATTTCCGCTTTTGTGATGGTCGTTTAATTAAGAACTAAGCTGATGATTTTGGGGCGTTGATATATAACTATTGAGAGAAGCATTGAGGTGAATTCCTGCAAATTATCAGTTGAAATGAAAACTAGTGTTTACTTATTGATGAAATGTAGTGCCCGAATTTACCAAAATGTTTGTTAATGTTAGAGTGTAGTGAAAGTGTAACAAATGTAAAATCAGAAATTCAATGCACAACGGATAACTTTGTCTGGGATTTATTTCTAAAACCCAGACTGCCTTATGGCAAAAATATTTCACTAGTGAAAACAGATTTTTACACAGGAAATAAAATAACTCAAATTTCCTCTAAGTTCACTCCTTAGAGTAAATTTGATTACAGGACTTACTAACCTAAACTAATCGATCCTCAATAGCGTTTCCTCAATCTTAGGATTCACTCTCCGGTGATTGTTTCTACACTCTAAAGAAGGTATTCGAAAGGTTGAGAATAGCAAGGGCGGAAGATGGCAAGCCTTGAGACTTTTTCTGGAAGTTGTAATCTTATCGCACACGGTCTTCAAGTCTTGATCTTCCTTTTATTCTTTCTCTTTCTTTGGAGCGCACGATCTCAGAACCCACGTCCTCACTTCACTCAGTCGTGTGTTGTGCAATCTTCCGACATCCACTTGCTTGATGAATAAAATCATAAAGCTGCTCACAGACTCACGTAGGCAGTGGTTAAGTCGTGGGGGCGCTCCCTGAAAAATAGGACCAGAAACAAAAACGAATTTGAAGTAAAAATATGTATCTCTAAAAATTAGGAATCAGTTATAACTACTTTCATAAGCAGCAGAGAAAAAATATAACATTAACAAATAAATATTTTAGACTTTAATGTTAAACTTTGTAAAAGTTTAACATCGGAAATGTCTAACATCATCACTTATGTTGTGGTGCATGATTATGGTTTGAAATATAATTAAAGACCGACTCTCCTATACATCAAAATGAAAATTAATTACTAAGAAAATATTGTATATTTAATATATTATAAATGGATTTTATAGTAAAAGTGGATTTTATATGAATTGATTAGTTCCCTTCAATATATAACATACATAAATATGGAGGAAAATATATTTTCATATAAATTTGCTTTGTTACCTTATTTCTTATTAATTATTACTTAATATATTGTGAATTATTTTAGGAAACTTTGTTTGAGCGGGAAAAAATCTCTTGCTTAGGGTCCTTCTTTTACATATATATAGATGTTTTGGCCAAAAGCTCAAACCCCTTTTAAAAAGTTGACCTAATTTTTTTATGCGGTGCTTGATGATAGTTAATCGATAAGTTAATTTTCTATATTTAATATTTATAATATATATTTATTAATAAATAAAAACAAAAATTTTATTATTTTTAAAATATATATAAAAAATAGATTGCTTAAACCGATTAGGTGGCACGTAGACCGTTTAGTCAGCCACCTAGGCAGCGCATAGCGAATCAACCACTTAGATCAACGATTAGGCAGATTAAACGGTTTAAAAAGTGTCTAGACGCTAATTACTCGTCAAAGTGATTAAACACGATAGAGGATTTGAAGATATTCGGTTCGGCTAAAGATTACTTAGCACTAAATGGTCCTAGACAGAGATTTTCACAATAATGGTTTTTTAGACAAAATTAAAAAGAAAAAAACATATGACATATAATTGATATATTATCACCACTTGACTATCTTTTTTTCAACACACCAACAAAATTACACAATTGGCAAACTAGAATAAATATTTTATTAAATTGGTTTCATCCCCATTTTGAAAAGCAGCAGCAATTAATCTAGGAATCCTCTCCCTCAGTGATATGGGTGAAACAGCAGCTCCGCCATCTGCTGGTGTATTTCAGAGTGTTGCACGCCATGACCGTCTCCGTCGAGGTAGATGAACTGCGCCGCCCTTCCTAGATTAGCTGCGGCGGCAACCAAATCATCCGTAAACGGGCAATCGACGGCCGCCATGGCCGTGTTCATCTCCTTCCACGCCTTCCTAATCAGAAACCTCACGTGTTGTTGCGCCTCTTCCTCCGTTGCATTGCTTTCATTCATGTAACACTGCATTGTTTTCGGCACGTCCCCTCTCTTCACCTCAAACTGCAGACACATCCATGATTAATTATCAAAGTTTTATGTTTTAATTTGTTGTAAATAAAACAAAAATAGATGCATACCGGTGCTGTTCCAAGATCATCTGCAAGGCGTAGGATCATCCCGGAAAGGTAAAGTATATCGTGGTATTTGTACATGCTCTCGATCACGGCTTTGTCGCCGGAGCTGTTTTGTAATGTGAAGTAGACTTGGGATATTATTGTAGGAGACGATATTGAAACCCTCCCGTTGTTCAGATATTCTTCGAGGGTTGGCGTTTTTCCACTGTAATACCACTTTGCCTCTTGGAAAAATCCTTCCACCAAATCCACCCACTGCCAATGATTTATTTATTTATACATTCAGACAAACAACCGACATGTGATTCTTTGATGTTTTTCTGAGGAAAAATGTTGAAAATGATATGAGTTACCGATCTCTGTAAATATGGGAGGCTGTTGAAGCCCTTGTCTTTGAGAATATCGTAAGCCAGCTCGGAGACGAAGGTGTAGAGTGCAAAATAACATAGTTGCATGTAATATGGAAGTTGGGTCATTGATTCTGTATCCCATCTGAGATTTTACTTCAATAATCATCATCGCTAGCTGATGATAATATATATATATATATATATATAGAGAGAGAGAGAGAAAGTGCTTGTCCAGATTAATTTGGTGCTAAAAATAAAATCTATATTACTGACCTTCGGATGGTGTGGGTAAATAGTTGGAGCTCGTCGAGTGTGCCATAAACATCGTAAACATCATCGATAACTGTAACGAAAGTGATAACCTTGGCCGCCATAATTCTCTGATATCCATTATCATGAGGCTCAAACAGCCCAAGTGCCCAGAAGTAGCATTCCACTATTCTATCCCTCACAAACGGCAGTTTCTCAGCCAGACATGAACTATTCCACCATCTATAGTATAAGTCTTCGGTTAAGATTCAAATTCAACTATTGATTTTACCAAAATCAAAAGCTGTAAATAAATAAAATCATTTATTTTAAATATTTTGAGCATAATTTGAAGTAATGTACTTTTTAAATTTAGCTAGGTTTCTTCTCCTCCATTGTTTGTTTTAGATCATAAATAACAATGACCACAAAATTTGTGGTCTATGCCACATCAACAATTTTTTTAAATTAAAAAAATAAAAAAATTTCTCTCTCCTAGACCAAAGATCCACCAAAACTATTTCAACCTTCAAAAGTCTGCCGACCCCACTATTATTTTTACTAATTCTTTAATGATAGACTAATAATTTGTTTTCATTTTATTAGTCAATTAATTTTGCACTAAAATAATATTCAAATTAATGTATCTTTTAAATAATAAAATAAAAATAATTAAGTAATATATTAAAATTCATAATTTTTTTTATCTACAAATAGAGACTAATGTTGAATCTTTATTTTATATTTTTGAATATATATATATATATATATATATATATATATATATATATGTGTGTGTGTGTGTGTGTGTGTGTGCGCGCGCGTGTGTGTAAATATACACTTAGTTATATTATCAAATATCATCTTTTGCATAATATTTTTCGAGGAAATATATGAAAATGGCCACTTTGATTATACGAAAACCTTAAATAGCCACTCTTATCTACACATTCAAATAATAGCCACTCTTATACGAAAATATCCTTATTATTGATTTAATATTTATATGGTTTTGAATTTTATGAAAAACTGAAATTATTAATTTTTATTTAATTACTTTATAATTTTAATTTATTATAATTTAAATTAATTTTATAAGTTCAACTTAGGGTTCATCCTTCCCAATTAGGGTATATAATATAAAGAGTCAATAATTTTACTTTTAATTACTTTCTTCAAATAATTTGAATTCTTTAAAATTATTTTAATATAAATAAAAAAATTTAATATTTTTTGCGAGTTGGTAAATTTTTTTATATTGTGTTTGTGTTTTTATAAAATATTAACTAAAAAATATTATTAAATCTAAAAAGATGGGGATATTTCTGGAAAATGGTTAATTCTTGAATGTGTAGCTATTTAAGGTTTTAATATAGTCAAATAGGCTATTTAAGGTTTCCACTTGATAATTCTAAAAAAATTTTATTTTACTAGTCACTTTATAAGTTATTTATTTTTCTAATTTAATTACAAATTATTTTTTATTTTAAAAATCAAATCAAATAAAAAGAATTATATAAAATAGTGTGGTTGTTTGGTTGCTGATAAACTTAGTAAAAATGGTTGGGTTGGATGATGTGAATGAGAGAGAAATTAATAAAATATTAAAATGATTGAGTGATTGGGTGGTTGTCTGGTTACTTATAAATATAGTCTTACTAGATCAAACGAATAAAATTCATTCTTTTTGTCGAATATTCCGTCTCAATTTTAACGGTGAATCAATAGGTAAGAGTAGTGTTTGCTTCACACACCTTGTGACTTGTTTGAGTTCTTGTTCATGCGTCGCTTGAATAATATTGAAGTCGAGTTTGGCGAGCTCAAAAACAGTTGGATTCATGTCGGCCCTCTTCGCGTAAGTATCTAACACCCATCTCGCCTCGTACCTCTGAATCCTCCAGTGAAGCGGGAGATCCATGGAATGATGGATTGATGCTAATAAATTGTCGTCTATTCCATCACCACCCTCCTCCAGTTTTTTCTGCAGAGTTTTGGTGGCAAATTGTCGAGCTAACTCCAATGTATCCTCACCTTCTCTCACTAGAAAAGATGCCTCGTAGAGCTGCAGCAATCCTTTGGTATCTTCAACCAGGCTTGCCTTGAAATCACTGCCTTCCTCGTTTTTAAAGCAATCAAATACTTCTGCATGCCATATCGAGATTGTCAGAATCATAGTTGCAAAATTGGGGCTCTATAGCCGCCTATTCACTCTGTGTAGGGGTGGCAAACGGGTCGGGTTCAAGTTGGCAGTCCGGGTTGCAACCTGATACGCCAACCCGAACCCGACCTGTTTATTTTCAGGTCAACTCAATATATAGGACTTATCCTGTTAACACAAAATATTAATTTTAAAATTTATTAATTTCAGGTCACATGGTTTGTGCGGGTCAATCCGAATTTGACACGAATTTTAATTGGGTTTCGGGGTTCGATCCGAAATTGACCCGAAATTTAAATGATTGACTCAAGTCACTTTTTTTTGTGTTAGGTTCATATCAGGTTATCGCGTAAAGTTGGAGATTATCGCTCCTACTCGACGGCCACTACCGTACCCAAAAACACCAAGTGAGTAGTTTACGCTAGGCTGTGGTTTTTCTCTATATCTACACACTTTAGTTTGCTATTTGTATGGTATTATTAAACTATATATTTGATTCATTTTATTGTACGGATATATAATTGTAAAATGTCACAATCATTTGTGTTTAATTGTATTTTTAATTTGTTAGTCAAGTTAACATTCATACTTCTAATTATTCAATCTATCTTTTAAAAAAAATCTTAAGAGTTAAAAATGTACAAAAATAAGAAAGTAAGTTAACCGTCTAGGTACACCACTAGCGGGCTAGGGGCCCTCCTAGCCGAATTTTTTTTCGTTTTTATAGTATCGTGATCCGGAACTTTTTAGACTAGTCCCTTATAAAGAAAAAAAATAGATGAAAATAAGAAAAATAATATGATACGCATAGTTGAAATCTAGTGGAAGTCAAAAAAAAATTTCAAACCCCTTACAGGGATTTTCTGGATCCGCCACTGGCCTAAGCCATACCTGAACGTTCGAGTAGTTCTTAGTGAGTCTCCACAATTCCATTTGAAGATATATACATGAAGAAGATAAGTTACCTTGAGAGACATGAAAACCTTGTTGTCTGAGGAGTCTGAATCCAAGAGCCGTTGTATATAAATCTCTTTCATCTGCTTCGAAAATCCTCATCTCGTTATATATATGATTCAAGATTTGCTTAATCTTATCTTTAAAGAAATAAGACAATCCCAGATTGTTCAAGTCATCAATCAACTCCAACTGTCGAACAGCCTCCATGTCTTGTTCTAGCATCATCTTCACTTGCTCGATCACCTCTGCATGCCTTCTCACATACCTCTCTTCCTACATATAATATATATAGTCTCTTAGCAGTAATACTAATACCAATTATAATGCTAGCTTTTAACATCGGATCCACTTCATATAATAAGCAATGGTACCTTATACTGATTGTTGAGAGACTCAACGTAGTTGGAATCCCAAACTGAGGGCTGGTAATTTCCAACACGTCGGGTTTCAGTTTCAACTTCATGTTGCAGGGAGCGAGGAGTGGCGGCCGGCCTGGAAGAGAGGCGCCACGGCGGCGGCGTTGAAGCTCTCCTGGACAATTTATGGAGGTAATTAGATGCAGGCTTGTAAAGAATTCCCACATGCATGCTCATGCTATACATTTTTTGTGATTCTTAATCTTGTTTTTTTTTTTTCTCCTTCATGCCGTTGGTTTCTCTCTCTATTTATAATGATAAATATAGATGGATTAATTTATTAGTAATTATTATAATAATAAAAATCAATTATTATGTAAGCGGACCTACACAATGAATAGTATTTAATCACGAAATAATTATTTTGACAATCCTACTGTTGAAAATTTGACTCTAACGATTATTTAATAATTAAAAGTACATATTTAATCCTAAATATGTACTCTAGTTGAGTATAAGCATAACCTATTTATTTACTATGTTTAAATACTAATTACGTACTCTAGTTTACATTTACTATCGATCCATTTTTTTTCTATCTTTATAATTTATGAATAGAACTGTTGTGGGTAGCCCTAGAAAGATAGGTTTTAAAAAAATCATCAATTTTTAACTATTACAATGGCATTCGACCAATTTATAATAAACAAAACAAACAATTTTGATGCTAATCGACCCATTTCTTTTTTTCTACAACGAGAATCGACCGATTTGTAATCGGTCTCACAAAATAAGATTTGCAAAATAATACAACTGGAGATCTTGTCATTTTTTATTATGTTGTTGTTGTACCACGAAGGTCATCTCATAAAGGCACTCGACTCAATCAACAGAAGAAGTGGTACGAAAAGGACATGGGCCTATCGAACGGCTCCGTGTGATCTGAAAAGACTAAAACCAATAAAAAACTAACCAATCAAGCATCAATCAACCGAATAGAAGGCTCTCAAATTGCTAGATTCAAGGGAATGAAGATTGCAAGCCTGAAGACAAGCAATTTACAATATTACAATTTAAATATTACAAATATTTTTAATATTCTTATCTGAAAAAAACTATTCATATAAAAGAGTAAAGCATATAATAATTTTTTAGAATCAATTTTCTATAACTATATTGCCAAAAAAAAAAAAACATTTAATAATTTAATATTTTTTGGGTTTTTTTTTTTTAAAAAAAACTGGTATATACACTATTTTAGTGAGATGGAGTATCCTCAACAACCAACATTACTTAAATTCATGATTAATTGGTCATAAATAAAATACTTAATTGGTCAAACTATTTATTAAACTTTTACTATGCCATCAATAAAGCCAAATGACTTCATCTTTCACCATTATTAATAGGGATACTTTCAATTTAATTCCTAACGCTTGCTCATTTTTACAAAAATAACCTAATGTTTATAAAATTTCAGTTTAATACTTAACGTTCATCTATTTTTGCAATTTAATTCATAACGTTTCAAACATGCACATTAATCCCTACCGTTACTCCATTTTCGCAATTTAATTCCCAACATTACAAATTTACACTTTAATTCCTAGAATTTATTAAATTACATTTTTAAATACTAACAACTATCTATTTTTTTTTAATTTTGATTAAAAAATAATCAAGCACCTTACATATATTCGTAATATATTTTCTTAATTTCATGAAAATATTATTAGTTCTTAAAATTTGTTCAGTTTTAAATTTTAGTTTCTAATAAATGTCAATTTTTTATAATTTAACTCATGAATATTAAAAATTAAAATATAAAATTATTAACATAAGTTTTTTTAAAAAAGGGCATCCATTATTTTGCATAAATAGATTAATGTTAGGAATTAAATTACAAAAATTGAAACATTAACGTATAATGTAATTTTATATCTTGACTTTTCATATTTATGAGTTAAATTATAAAAAATTGAAAAGTACTACAAAGTAAAATATAAAAACTAACAGACTTTATGAATTTTTATTTTTTTGCAAAAACTAAAAAAAAAATATTTGGAGTTAAAACATAATTTTATAAATGTTAGGTTATTTTTTAATTAAATTGCAAAATGGATAAACTTTAGTAGTAAAAATATAATTTAATATAAATTAGGGAATAAAACACAACTTTTAAAATGTGAGGAATTAAAATACAGACCTTGTATATGTTGGGTGTTAAATTGCTAAAATGAACAAACATTAGAAATTAAATTGCATGTTTGAAACGTTAGAAATTAAATTGCAAAAATAAATAAACGTTAGGAATTAAATTAAAATTATGTAAACGTTCGGTTATTTTTGCAAAAATGACCAAATGTTGGGAATTAAATTACACTTAGCCCTTATTAATAAATATAAATGCTAATACAAAGGCATAAAACTAAGAAATTTTCATTGTGCCTGAGAGCTCGCAACAATCCACACCCACAGATTCTTCAGATTTAGGACAATCTGCAAAATGATAACCCAAATAAATTACACAAATAATTTCTTTAAAAAAATTTGGTCTCTTATAAAATATCCTATCAAGGAACCTCTCATTAGTTGTGGAAATAAATCAGATTAATTATACGATAGAACATTTAAACCTAATTTATAATAAATTAAACCATATTTGACCCAAAACATCAAAATTATAATAGACATATGTTCATGCCAAAACATCAAAATTATAATAAAAAAAGCATAGAAATTATGAGTTATGTTTTTTCAAATAGTCCTTAAATAATATGAAAGTCAAACCTACTTTGTTAAAAATAAGTCTTGCTAGCTAGACTTGGTCTATATATTTCCAAACCCTTATATTTTATGTATAAAAATCTTTTAAATAAGAGGTTACATCATCGATCATCCCTTTACTCTACTAAAAAAAAAGGTATTTTCATACACCTAAGATGAAAAAATAATTTCCCTCAAAAAAAAAAAAAGATGAAAAAATAATTAATTTAAAAATTTTATGACATAAATTACCTCGTGAAAAAGTTCTAGGGATGGAATTGGTGGTGCAGTGGAAACTTGTACTTTTGGTTGATTTGATGGCGACATTTCATCTTGCATGATGGCTTCTTTGTAATCATACATTTGAGTTTGCATTTTACTAAACATTATCCATAGGCAAAAACTTGCGTTAGACACGCCTAAACGGTTTAAGCGAGTTTTATCCATATTCAAATGGGTTCACCCATCCCAAATAGGGTTTATTAATCCCCAATTAGGGTATATTAAATGGGTTTGGATTGGATTAATGGATAAAATTCGCTTAAACCATTTAGGCGTGCCTAACCTGAGACATTCCCCTATCGATATGACTATCTGCTCCAACAACAATCAACATTAATACAATCACTCCCACATAATTTAATTTCATTAATTCTTCTCTTTTCTTTTTTTAAACCCGAATTATCGATGAATTCTCTTTCACGATCGATCGTTCTTTCTTTGATTTCTTGCTAGTATACACTAATATAACTATATATGATCATACAATTTAATTATAAATAGATTCTTTATATATATGATCGACACAACTGTCTTGAATAAGATAAAAATTTGCGTTAGGCACGCCTAAATGGTTTAGGCGAGTTTTATTCATACGCAAATGGGTTCATTCATCCCAAATATGATTTATTAATCCCAATTAAGGTATATTAGATGGGTTTGTGTTTGGGTTTAATAAATAAAACCCGCCTAAACCGTTTAGGCATTGAATAACATATGATCGTATATATGGTTTTCTGATGGTTCGGATTGTTTGTTTAATATTCAGCAAATTATTGTCTCTTTTAATCAGATTATTCGAAGGTGTGCATGTAATTATATAGTTTGTATATGATTTGCAGTTTGATTATCAGAAAATCTGATTTAACTCTTTAATTATTGCACATACAAAAATGCAGTAGTACTTTTATTCATTGAATGAGATTCCCATATATAATTCCATTTCATTATTTTGCTAGAGAAGGTTTTCAAGTCTAGTTTTCAAGAGCGATCCATCCGATTGATTCTCCCTGTAAAAAATATAAAAAATTATCGGTCAATATATATAAATGGGCCAATTATATAAGTATAACATCATAATTAACAATCAATCAAAGAACCAGTCGACTAATATAATATTGATGGATTAAAATATTACCCACAATCAATCGATTTTTAAAATTTGAAAATGAAAATAACCAATTATATCTATCTCAGGAAACAAAACCATCTCACACAAAATTCTGTCATTTTACCTTTTAGTGGACCATATATATATGTCACATCATTGCATTATAACATATATTGTCCCATAATGTTGAAAATATACTCCCTCCGTCCCGGCTGAATTGTCCCAGTGACTTTGGGCACAATAACCAAGGAGTGTGAGTGTAAAGTAAGTTGAGTGGAATTAATATTTTATTGCTGAGTGTGAAAAAATTGCCTTTTTAGGTAATGAGATAATTGAGGTGAGATGGACGAAAAAGGAAAGTGGGACAATTAAGGTGAGGGAGTATTTTGTTTGAACAATATTAATTAATCACCTGATGTGGGTATTTCACACATGGAGTTGATGCAGTCGTTGGTTTGTTTGATATGACATTTCTTCAAGCATTCACTCACACATTGGGGCTTCCTCGACACCAACCCACATTTAATGCTACATTTCAATGCACATTTATTATCATTTTTTGCGCTCACGCTTACCACCACAATCATCACCATCATCATCACTATAATTCCAGTATTACTCAAACTCATTTTCATTTTTCCTTCACTAATTTGCTTGTGATTTTCTCACCTTCGCTCTCTATCATATTGTTTATTTATAGTTGGGAAGGTTTCAGGTTAGACACGCCTAAATGGTTTAGGCGGGTTTTATTCATTAACCCAACCCAAACTCATTTAATATACTCTAATTGGGATTAATAAACCATATTTGGGATGGATCGATGAACCCATTTAAGTAGGATAAAACCCGCCTAAACCGTTTAGGCGTGCCTAACGCAAGTTTTTGCCTTTATAGTTAAATGCACAAGATGAAAGAAGATAGATTCGATTCCAAAACTTTTTTTTATAGAAAGAACATGTATAACATGAATAAAATATTGAAGGTTTTGGGAAAGAAGTTATGAATGAGTTTTACTCTGGTAAGTTTTTATGGTTTTAAAATATACAAATTATGCAATTATAATTAATTATTACATTCCTCACTTTGCATTAGATTAATATTAATTAATACCTGTATTATAACTCGAACTTATGCTGTATTGGCACTATAAAAAAGCTGAAAATATTCACACTCTGAATTGAGGACACAAATTGATTTCATTTTGCTGAAAATTTTGCATGGCCACGGGTCACCGAAAATATAAAGAAAGTAAAATTTATTACAATGTATTATTCTAATAATTTTCATTTCAGCGAAATACTTTAATATTGGAAGCAAAATCCTTAATAATTTTCCTTTCAGCCCTATTAGGTAATTGTTTGATTATGGAAAGTATGCAATTATTATATTTCATAATTAGTTTATACTTGTATATATAAATACTTTATTAGGCAAGTTTTATATTTCTGGGGCTAATTAATTATTTCTTTATTTATGTGTATATCAAATAATTAATCTCATTGTTGGTCAACATTTTACAATTTAATTAATCTCATTTATATTTTATATATACATAGCTATCTAATATTAAATATTTATTAAAACTGTTACAATAATTAAAATACTTGTAAAAATACAGTTTTAAGTTACTTTAACAAGTTTGTAAAAATTGGTATTATGTTAAAGTTATTAAAATTGATATATATTAACATGAAAATATAAGAATCAATCTCGACCATCTAAATTGGTGATCCAACGCTCAAGACTAAATAAATTTTGTCTGCATTATAGTATAATAAAATATGCATTGAATGGTAATTTTTTAATATTTTTTCTCTCTCCTCTAAATTTATCTTAAATCTTTAAATGATCATAACTCCTTCGATTTAGATTATTTTTTCATATATCATATGCCAAATAAGGTAATTTAATTATCTTTAAAACGAAATCTCTATTACATATGATTCGATTACTTAAGAACACTCTTAGTAATTCATAGGGTTAAAAGTATGACATGTCATATATCATATCTTCAATTTGAGAGTTAGGAAGTGATTGAGGTGACATCAAATGTACAATTTAGAGAAAAAAAATACTTTTTAAATTAAAGATTTTACTCAACAATTTTAAATGTCACGATAAATGACGTGATATAACATGTGACTCAATGTATTTTTAAGATTGTTAGTCACCAGAAGTATTTCTAACTATCATAATTAATTACATTAGAGAAAAATTTATCACAAAAAAATTGGGATTGATAAATTTTAAAGTTGAAAAAAATTATATATCATTATGCACAAGGTCACCAGAATTTAAACTTTAGTCACCAGAATCTGAACAAGGTCTTGCTGCAACTGGTGATGAGGTAATCACTGAGTCCAAGCTCTCAACATAGGCCTTTCACATTACTGGAAATTCAGTATTCAATCTATGCATCTTTGCATGTTGACCAGCAAGCAAGAAGGAGATAATTAATTCAAATATATCTCGAAAGGCGGGTTATCTAATGATGAAGTAACTGCAGAGTTTGCTTTCATTACAAAGTAACTCTAGCTCAGGGCGGCGATGAATGCCAAGGAGAGACGTCAGCCACGCACAAGGTTCTGATGTAGTAGGACGTAAGGCAAACCGTCACCAACTGCCCAACCATCTATTCATCCATATCAGAAGGAGAGATCCAACAGCTCACAGTAGAAGCTGGTTAAAGATGGATCGTATAAAAGAAATTTAATTTGGGAATTCTAACCCTAATACTCCCATACCTTCTGATTCGAATTCTTCTGCTCTATCCGTTTTGAAGCTTTCAAGAGAAACATCAATGGTGGAATCTTCAAACCGCACCAGTCCCCCTGCCGAATCATCCGGAAAAACTGACATGTCCGAAGAACCAGAACAGTTCCACCCAACATTCACAGGCATCTAAAAGACGGAAGACATTGATGAGTCAATTCCATACTATTGACTAATCACCATAAATCATGGAAAATTGCCTGTGAACTCACCAACAATCAGATAAGGAATGCTCAAGTAAAGAAGGACAAGATATTATACGAGCCACTATTCCAGAAGCACTAGTGTGAGACTCTCATAGGTAAACTCAACCGAGAAAACCTGTTGAGATATCTATTTATGGAACCCAAGAAGTTTCGTCCGCACATAGTCGCAGAATTCTTTGCGCGTGCAGTTGTTGGTAAAGATGAAGAATCATTCACCACAAGTGTTTTGGGAATCAAAATCGTGGTAAGTGATAAGCTCATATAATTACTCACATATCTATATTTTTCTCCATTGTTTCAGTGCAATTAGTTTATGTTTTTACTTATTTCTGTGCATGAGACTATTTTATAGGATATTATGCTTGTCATGGTAAGATTTTGCAGGTTTTAGGCCGAATTTATTGAAAACCCGTACCGAAAGCAGATGATGTTCAAAGGAACAGTCACGAGTTCTTCCACACATGGAATCTGACCTAATTTAGAATGGAAATAGAAATATATTTGAATTAGCTTTCCAACGCAACTGGAATTAGGTCAATCGGAGTTCGGGAGCACAAGTTATGGCCAAAACCGTGAGACTGCGCAGAAGAAGCTCGACATATGCATTCCTGTCGATCGAGATGCTCCCTGTCGATCTACAGCGAGAACAAAAAGGCAGAATCGACATAGAGGACAGCCCCAATTTCAAATTGTTGCGCGTGTCGATTGACAGGCACCCTGTCGATAGACACAGAGGCTCGACATGGAGATTTTGGCATATTTTGGCAGTTTTTGCTATGTTAGCCCAATACCCAAATTAGGTCTTTCTTTCTCCTCTATAAATACTCCTCATTAGGGCACGAATTGAGACCTCTTTTATGCATTATTTCACTTAGAATAATTAAGCTTTGGAGTTTTCAATACATTGAAGGTTCCTATTTTATTTGTAAGTCAATTTATAACATGTTTGCTTTATTTCTAGTCATGTTTTGTGGCTAGAACCTTAAACAGGTTCTGGGGTTATGATTTATCTTTTCTGATGTATGTTTAATTGAAATTAACTCATATGGCATGGTTTAATTCTCTGATTTAATTTAATAATCTAGATTAAAAGAAGGACCGAGAGGTGAATTGAGATCTAGGTTTAAAGTTATCAATTGAAGGACCGAGAGGTGAAAATTGTTAATAGGAAGAGAGAATTAAATATGTTAGTTTTCTGTCTCAAAAGGAAGAAACTTGCATAGAAATAAATTAGATAATTATCGAGATTGACTGATTTGGTGTTCTTGAGATCGAGAGGAGATAGTCACTAATTAGTAATCTAGGGTTTAATTGTCTGACCAAGGAATTTAATCCACAAAAATCTATGTTTTCCCCATTGCTGAGTTAATTGATATTGCATGCTAAAGATTAGATTATCTGTCCTAGATTCTGTGCTTTTCTTTATTGTTTTCAAAAGCCTTTATTTTCTGCATTGTCATCTTTAATTACAAAACAAAACTCCCTTTTCCAATTCCCTCAAACTTCTATGTTCTAGAAATCATAGCTAGTAATTTGGATTTTTCGTTGCACAGTCCCTGTGGGATCGACCACTGATCGCAATATTATTTAACTGCGACTTAGCAGAGCTAATAATACAGCGGCAAAGATAAAATTATCGAACCCTCAGGGAAAGAAGTAACGAATAACCTTTAAGTACTAAATCAAGCGTTCTTGAAAGTATTGATTAGGAAAATCAGATGAAAAGGTTTTGATTGTTTTGGAAATCGTAATCTTTGCAATCGAAAACTGAACAGGAAAATTAAATAGCTTTTGAAGTCAAATATGAGAAATACCGATCCCAGGGATATCTACCTATCAAGTATAACATGTATGAACAAATCGATTAATTCCCAATTTTAATTCCTCTTCGTAGTGAAACATCAGAAAAGTATTACGAACTTCTTTGTTTGACAATTCGTAAAGTAGATTAGTCAATTACCTATCTCCGTTCGGTCTCAAGATAAATTAACAAACTCCCAAATTCTACAGATTTATTCCTACAATTAGTTTCTTTCAGTTATGACAAGAAATCAGATTATATTGTGAAAATCTCTTTCGATTGAAAACTATTACAGTTACGTCTCAAGTAATCAACTAGATAATCCTAATATGTGATCAACAAATCAAGATTATGAATAAGCGCAGATTTCACAAACTTCGAAGGGAAAGGGAAAATAATTCAATTAATCAAACATGCATACATTGATAGTTCGAAACCCTAGAATCTGAGAAAGGATTTAGTTACACATATTCATGGTAATATTCATCGAAGAAAAATACAACCTGAATTGCATAAAACTGGAATCCAGAAATCTTCTCGTAGAAACTTGTCTTCAAAAACATAAAAACCCTAGGAATTCTTCAAACTCTAATAGTCTAATAATTGCTCTAACTCTCTCTCTCTCAAAAGTCGAAAATTACATGAATTTATAATGATGAAAGATGTATCTAGCAGTATCTAGAATTAGATATGCATCTATCTCCAAATCAGAGTAGAAATAGGATTCCCGCATGCGCGTCGACCGCTTCTGATCCTCGTCGATCGCGTCTCCATTTTCTGCTTCGTCGATCGCGTCTGAACAGCATCGGTCGACGAGGTCTTCTTTGCTTCGTCGACCGCTTGGCAATGACATGCCTCGTCGATCGACTAAGGGTCCTCGTCGATCGACGAGGTCTCGGGCACTGGATCCTGATTCTTCTGTTTTCTCGACTAGAAACCTGCACGATTCATCAAACACGGCATTCCAAGTACAAAATCTAATTCATGCACGAAAACAAGTACAAAAACGATCTAAACACTACACAATCAGTCAAAGAACTATAAGATAAGTTGGTGAAAATCCTAACTTATCAACTCTCCCAAACTTAAACCATTGATCGTCCTCGATCAATTCACATAAAAGAATTACAATCAAATGCAGATACAAGTGTGCAATGCCTCACAAGCTTATTTCGCAATCCAAGTTTCACTTATTCACAAAAATCATGCAATCCAAACAAATTCTTATTGGTAAACTATCAAGGAGAAACCTCACCGGGCAGTGTTTGCACTCATCGCTCAATCAGGAAAAAAATAGATTTTGAATTTCACACAATCAAAGTTTTAGCTCATTTCACCATAGGTTTGACAAATTTCTCATCTCTCTACTGCTTGTTAGTGTGGTTTTTCAGGGAATCAGAAATGTCTTATTTTGGTTGTAATGTGGCTTACCTAGAAGGTAGGATATTTTTGGCTAAGTGACTAAAAGAAAAACTTCATTCAACATCAAGTCTTTAGCATATCATGCCCACATAAAACAATTTCCACTCAATCTTGTTCTTTTTCCCTTTTCTTTTCATCATTCTCGGGGTTCCTAAGAACTTATTCTCAACTATTTATGAACAACATAAACAAATTTCTTTTTCTTTCATCAATGTTCATCAATTTTTTTTTTCTTTTTCTAACTTCATGGAAACCCCCCTTTTTCTTTCTTTTCACTCATGGCCTCATATGGCCTCTCAACACACTCCCAAACAATTCACATCATCCAAAAAAATCTCAATCATCAAGTTCATCAACCCTTCTAATCAAAGAAAAATTCATTCAAGGCTCAAAGGGGCTACAAGTGAAAATTTTAAGGTTAGTGTATGGGAGATGGGCTATGAAAGAACATGCCTAAAATCATTTTCACCCTATTACCACACTTAATGCAACCTCAAGAGAGAAATTCGTCAAATTCTAGGAAATAAATCTAACAACTTTGTCACTCATCAAACGAAAGAAAATGGCACAAATCCTCACAAGGTAGAAATTTTGTTGCTCCTCAATAATTAACCAATTTCGAACAGTTATCATGCAAGAATTTAAGTTTCAAAGATCAACATATCAAGCAAAATAGCTCCTATCATCGGCTACTTTATCACACAGATCATCATTCTTAATCAGCAAATATCTCGATTATCAATCAACAATTCTAGCTTAAGTAAAGACAGTTAAGTAGTCATAACACCATCATAATCAAAAAGTTCCGACTGTCCTATGTTCAAAAGCTCCTAAACAATGCTCAGACTATTTACCTAAAACAAGTATCACAAACCAGGAGTTCAAAAATACTAATTTTCAATAAAAAGCCTTGCAGAGAGCAATTGTTCACTCTGAAGCAAAAGAACAAGGATGGTGATGGTTCAGAAAAAAAAAACAAAAACATCAAAAACAAAAAAAATCAACAAAAAACAGAAAAAAATGAAAACAAGAAAACAAACAAACGTTTCTCTTTTCCTATCATCATCCTCCCAAACTTATTCACTCAAAAGAGTGGAAAAGTTTGAAAGTTAGATAAGGAAAAAGAGAAACAATACCTCATTCCTCCTCATCGGAGGGATCCTCCATCTGAACATCGGAAGATGCCCAAACTGGCAGTCGGCGGCGGGGTTCCTGTCAAACAATCTGCTGGGGCTGGGAGCTGGACTGAGGCTGCGAGTTGAGGAGCAGCTGCCTCATCTGAACATCGAGGTTATCCAACCTCGTGTTCACATTCCGCTGGAAGTTTGCCGTCAAGTTGGCCTGCTGCTGCATGTACTGGTAGATCGTCGCCAGATCCACCCCGGAAGATGAAGACTCTCCCGCGAAGTGGTGTGGCAGCTGTCCACCAGTCTGATCAGGAATGTGCTGTCCTCCTTCATCATCCTCATCCGATTCTGGGGGCGGCGGCGGCTCGCTCTGGTCTGGCCGGGTCAGTGGTCGGTGTCGGAGTCTGGAGGTGCCTGGACCTCCTCGTGCACCGGTCATCAACCTCATGTGTGCGGGGGTGCTCATCAACCAATTATCACGGAGGTGATAATCGGTGACTCGTGTGAGGTACCGGTTCGGCAGTGGAAACCGGTCTCCATTGGACATCCACAGGGACCAACCTCTCTCCCGCGGCGAAATCATCATCATCCTCACCAAAGTCCCCGTGCCAAGACCTCGGTTGTCATCCTCGAGCTGCTCAAACTGTGACAAGTCAATCTCCAAAAATTCTGCAATCGGGGTGATCAACCCCCCACTCCAAATGTTGCATTTCTTTGCCTTGATTTGCTTCCTCCAATGGTCCATGAAAAATGCTCCGAGGCTGAACTTCTCCTTCTTCAGCATGCAGTAGAGAGCGTAGAGTTCTCCAATTCTGACCTTGCCACTCTCATTCCTGCCGGAAATCGACACCCCCATACATCTCTGGATGTATCTGAAAACAGGGTTGTCGATGGAAGAAGCCTTCAAATTCCCCGAGTCGAACACTCGCAACTCATCGCTGGCTTCTGCAGCGATTTGGGACCAGAAACGAGCACTGTCGAAGCTTGGGGGAGGAACACCATCTCCCCCCACGTGGACTCCCCAAATTCTCTCGAGTGCGTCCCTTGGGAGCTCGTGGTACTGGTTCATCAGCTGGAACCCAATTGTGGTCGGCTCTGCTTCTGGCTCGACCTCAAAGATCCGGAGGGATGCAAAGAACTCCAAGACCAATGCCGGATAAGTTGGCCAACTGCCTGTCACCCATCCACCCCAGCCAATCCTGTCCACAAGGTTCTCAACATCATCACGAATACCCAACAGTTACATCGTCTCCGAGCAGGGGTAGAGTGTCTGCCGGATTGCGAATTCTTCCCCCAAGAACTTTTGGTATCACCTCTGATGAGACCGGTGGGTGAATGTTGGTTGGAAAGCCATTGTCAGTCTGCAAGGATAGTGAAAGAATTTGTCAAAAATTCATCAACATTCTTCACAAAATCCCAATGCAAACATATCCAAATTGAGCAAAAATCCAAAGAAATTGATGTACCCATGCAAAATTGGTTCGACATTCATGCAATTCACTCTCAATTCTAGCTTATTATCATCATGTTTTGCCAAATTTGGTCTAGAAATAATAAAACTAGAAAATCACCCAAACAAGAGAAATTTCCCCCAAACATTCGTATGAAAAATTCAACGAAACTCAAGCACAATTCAATCACGAGCAAGCATATCGATGAAAACCACAAACCATATCGAGTAATCACCACGAATAGCAACGAAATCGACAGAATTCAAAAATTGAAAACAAGGGCTACAAACTCAAATTTGGTCAAAAATCATGCTTAATTCATTCAAATCATGTGAAATAATCGAAAAGGAGAGTGTTAGTATACATACCGTGGTTGATTTTGAGGATTTTGGAGAGAAAAGTTCGAAGTTGGGGTTTGGAGAGAAAAGCCGTGCGTGTGTTTGTGTTTGTGAGGAAAAAAATGAGGTGAGGGGGTTTAAAAACCCGCCTCTGTTCGCGGCTCAGAATCGACCTCGTCGATCGACGAGGCATCTTCGTCGATCGACGAAGCCCATTTTTGTCTCGTCGATCGACGAGAATTGGCTTCGGTCGATGAGGAAGTTTTCCTTCGTCGATCGACGAGAAATGGCTACGGTCGACGAGGGAGGTTTTCTTCATGATCGATGCCGATTTCTGACGATCTTCTTGGCCCGAACGAACTCGACACAATTTTGAAAAAAACGAAACTGAACTGACTCGAAAATAAAAGAAATAAAACAGGAAATTGTTGGGTTACCTCCCAACCAGTGCTTGGTTTATTGTCGCTAGCTCGACAATACCTGACTTTTTAGGGCGATTCAAGTAGTACTTCTCCACTGATCCAATCTGAAGAGGGGTATAGTACTGTTTCAGGTTTTGCCCGTTCTCTCTGAAGGTCTTTCCATCTTGTCCAGCTAACTCAACTACACCGTTCATGAACTGGCTGATTACGGTGTATGGTCCGGCCCACTTTGATTGAAGCTTTCCGGGCATGAATCGAAGACGGGATTTGAAGAGGAGAACCTTATCACCTGAAGTGAAGACATGCGAGCGGATCTTTTTGTCGTGGAATCTCTTCGCTCGATTCTTGTAGATGACGTTGTTCTCATAGGCCTCATCCCGAAAGTCTTCTAATTCATTCAGTGCCATGGCGCGGTCTTCCGCGGCTGTCTTCCAATCCAAGTTCAATTCTTTCACCGCCCTCCAAACTTTGTGTTCCATCTCGACAGCAAGGTGACATGATTTTCCCAAGATCAGCTGATATGGAGATGTCCCAATCGGTGTTTTGTAGGCGGTGCGGTATGCCCAAAGTGCATCATCGAGAACTGTCGCCCAATCCTTTCTTTGCTTGACCGTCTTCTCCAATATCTACTTGATTTCTCTGTTGGATAATTCCGTCAACCCGTTCCCTTGAGGGTGATATGGGGTGGTAACGCGGTGCTTTACTCCGTATCTAGCAAGAAGAGAAGAAAGCCATTTGTTACAAAAGTGTGATCCCCCATCACTTACCAGGGCTCTTGGTGTTCCGAATCTTGTCATCAGCTTCTTCAGGAATTTGATAACGACTTTGGAGTCGTTGGTGACTGTCGGAATGGCTTCAACCCATCGCGATACATAATCGACTGCCAACAAGATGTATGTGAATCCTTGCGATTTCGGGAAGGGTCCCATGAAATCGATCCCCCAGACATCAAATATTTCAACTTCAATCACCGGTGTCTGTGGCATCTCATTCTTTCGCGAGATGTTGCCGGTCCTCTGGCAGCGATCACAGCCTGTTATCCATCCGCGACAGACTTCGTAGATGGAAGGCCAGTAGAATCCGCTTGCAAGGATTTTGAAGGCAATCCGGTTGGCTGAGTGGTGTCCACCGGTTGGAGATGAGTGGCATGCCTCGAAGATTTTGTGCCACTCGGACTGGGGCACACAGCGGCGAATGATGCCGTCAGCACATCTGCACCACAGGTATGGATCCTCCCAATAGTAGAATCTGACATCGTGCAGAAACTTCTTCTTTGCATAGGGAGAGGAGTCCGGAGGAAGTACGCCGCCGACCAGAAAATTGGCGAAGTCTGCAAACCATGGGGTTTTGGATTCATACATCTCCTTCATGTCTCTCAATGCATAGACCTGCTCGTCAGGGAATGTCTCTCGGATTGTCAATTGCTGATCATCCCCCTTGACTGGCGGTTCGAGCCTCGACAGGTGGTCGGCGATGACATTCTCGCTTCCCTTTCTGTCCTTGATCTCCACGTCAAACTCTTGCAACAACAGAATCCACCGAATCAGTCTTGGCTTGGCATCTGGTTTTGCAAACAAGTACTTGATTGCTGCGTGGCCGGTGTAGACAATTGTTTTTGAGCCTATCAGATAAGGCCGGAACTTGTCGAACGCATACACAACCGCGAGCATCTCTTTTTCCGTCGTGGTGTAGTTGCACTGAGCTGGATTCATACTTTTGCTGGCATATTGGATCACATGGAAGAGTCTTCCTTTCATTTGGCCTAGAGTTGCTCCAACAGCATAGTCGCTGGCGTCGCACATCAGTGTGAAAGGCTCATCCCAATCTGGTGCAGTCAGGACTGGTGCGGTTACCAGCGCTTCTTTCAACTTCTCAAATGCTTGATGACAGTCTTCATCAAAAACAAAGGACACATCCTTCTCCAGCAAGTTACACAAGGACCGGGATACCTTTGAGAAGTCTTTGATGAACCTCCTATAGAAACCTGCATGACCTAGGAAACTAAGGACGGCTTTGACGTTTGTCGGTGGTGGCATCTTCTCAATGGCTATCACTTTGGCTTGATCGACCTCCAATCCTTCGGCTGACACTCGATGTCTCAACACAATTCCTTCTCTCATCATGAAGTGGCACTTCTCCCAATTGAGGCATAGATTTTTCTTGACACATCTCTCAAGTACAGTAGCCAAGTTCTGCAAACAAACATCAAATGAGCTACCAAAAACTGAGAAATCATCCATGAATACCTCCATGATTTTCTCGATGAGGTCGTGGAAGATCGCCGTCATGCATCTCTGGAAGGTGGCCGGTGCATTGCATAATCCAAAGGGCATCCGTCGGTAGGCAAATACTCCATATGGACAGGTGAATGCCATCTTGTGTTGATCTTCCGGCGCCACAGCTATCTGATTGTACCCTGAGTAACCATCAAGAAAGCAGTAAAAAGGATAACCAGATAATCTATCTAGCATTTGATCAATGAATGGAAGAGGGTAATGATCCTTGCACGTGGCGGCGTTTAAGGCTCGGTAGTCAATGCAAACTCGTCATCCCGTGATCGGTCTTTGTGCTACTTCCTCTCCATCATCGTTCTTCACAATTTGCATTCCTTCTTTCTTGGCTACTGATGGGTTTTGTATACTGAAAGCATTTATTACAATGTGTATACAACGACTTATTTCTCCTATCTGTTAACAATCGTACATGTATGAACAATGGTATCCTCTTGTCTCACCGATAGGGACGATCATACGGCGTGTAGTAGATCGCAGAAGACAGTATGATCACTTGACCTAGTGAGACATAAACCATGATCACAGTCGAGACAGCGTATGAGGATACGTCTGTCCGGATGGCTGCGGCATTGTCGGAATAAGTAGTCTGTCTTGGTTACTTGACATGCTGGTACGCAGAGGTGGCGTATTGATGGACCGCAGTGAGACATATTCGTCTGTCTGACATCAGCGAATAAAAGATCTCGTTATATTGATTGAGGCCAAACCCTAATGAAGGTTCAGGGGTTTGCACGGGTTGACTGTTGCTTTGACTTGCCATGGTGGAGAGCCAACACAGCGCGCTTGTATATCCGCATCTTGGGTAACAGCGATTCGTGTAGTACCGCCTGAGACTGAACTTAGGTAACCATATCCGAGTAATAGGATGGAGACATTCCCTGAGGAGCTCAATAACAGTCATCGTGTCAAAGTCCTGCAGGCTGATTAAGTTCAGGCACGAGTGATAAGGTTTGAGTGGTACTACTCAGGAATTATAAGATATTAATTAATTGTAGGTAGAGCTTTGTCAGAGGCTCCGATTAATTAATGAATGTCCGGTAACCTTAAATATGGGGATTCTCAATAAATGCAGCCCGTTCT